>SSNS01000017.1:2934256-3074223 GCA_006937985.1 Aphyosemion australe
TTATTTCCAGGTTGAAGGAATGGCTCACAAAAAAAAATTACATCTATATAAAATAAAATAGCATGATACAGGCCCTTTAACATTAACGTGGGTTTGTAGAATCTCAAACTAACAAAAACATTTTGTGCAAAACTCCCCCATTTACTGCTTCTTCAAGAATTAACGTCACATCAACAAAACATCTCAATAAATATATCTCATCTCCAGGCAGCTACGTTCTGAAGAAAAGAGAATATCTTTGGTAATAGATAAGGTTTGGAAACAGTTTTTTAAAAGTTAATCAAAACAAACAGCAACGTTGACATTTAATTATTGTCTCAAAACATTAAAAACACAGTTTTGTTAAATACAGTGTATCATAGAGAGGAACCTGCTGAGGTGGTTTGGACATTTGGTGAGCTTGCCCTCTGGACTCCTTACAGGGGAGGTGCCGGCAGGAGGCCGCCAGGTCGACTCAGGACATGCTGGAGGGATTAGATGTCCCTGCTGGCTGGGGAACCATGCTGGAGCTGCTTGTTGGGGAGAGGACAGTTTGGACCTCTGCTAGAGATGCTACCCACATAACCCAGATGCAGATGAGTGGTCGGAAACGAGCTTGTAATCAGCGTGCATGTTTTTGGTCACATGGTTTGTGTTGAGCAGTTGGGGAAACATATAATGGCAGGACAGTCAGGGACACCGACTTAATGCAAAGGAGCGTTGAATTCTGGTATGCATGTGTACCTGCATACCACATAAAGGTGTAAATCACTGAAAAAACAGTTTTTAAGTATTATTTCTGAGTATAACCAGTCATTCTGAGTCTTTCATGCAGGCTGAACATGAAAATAGTCTCCTACACCTATCTCCTATTAGCTTCTGATAGAAAATAGACGATGAAACTCTAGGATTAGAAAATCCTGACAGATCTACGTCACACTGTGGACTCACCCATCTTGACTCATGACGGGGAAGGCTGTTGTTGGTTTAGCGTCCAGGAAACAGCAGAGAACGTCTCGGCTAGTAGAAGCTAACCGTTAGCATTAGCAACTCCACCACACAGCAGAACTCCTTCAGACTTGTGGAGATAAAACATCAACGTTGTAAAACAAAGAGAGTCACCTTCACCATAAAGAAGTACACTGAAGTATACTAAAAATGAATACAGTATACTTCAAGTTTACTTTCAATGTACTTATCAGTACACTTATCCAAATAAATTTGAAGTATACTAATAAGTATACTTTAATATATACTTATATTAAAGTTGACTTACATTTAGACTGTACTTGTACTTTACTGCACATATCAGAAGTATACTTCACTAAGTAATGTATAAGTATACACTGGTAGAGTCATGTTGTTGTTGTTAGCCAATCAGAGGAGAGATGTCCAAATATCAGGAAATAAGACTCCAAATCCATCATCTGAAGCTACTTTCTCCTCCAGCTGACTTGTACTTACTGAAACCAGTACATCTGAGCCCAACACACACACCCCCGAGTATGACCTACAAGGCATTCATTCCAACTAGAGACCATGCAAATGTTTTGATTAAGGTTGATCGAAGGGAAATTGGTCAAAAATCGGCACGATTATTCTGTCGCGCAAACCGTTGTGGTTCACTTGTTTAAGATAAGGACGCGCCCAGTTACTCTAATGATAACCTCATCAGATTTTCCAGCTGTCTATGGTGTGTTGTGACCAGTCCATTCAAACGTGTTGGATTGTCTTGGTCCGACAAATGAGAGTGCTGCGTGTTGAATGTGACATGTAGCCAATCAGAAAGTAACGTGATGGAAGCATACTGCATGCTCCTCCTCCATGTTTGTTTACTCCAAAGTCATGTTTGATTATGGGGGATTTCCCATCTGACTGGGAAACATTCTTGAGTGAAATCGGTTTCCCTGTATTGCGTAGTTTTTGCCATGTTGCTGAACACCACATAGAGTTGGACCAAAACTGGTATATCTGTGGTTTTTGATCTTCACGTACGGGGTCTCATGTTTTGGATATCACCTGACAAATTTAAAAATCCTGCCATGTGAACCAAGCCTTATGTGCTCCCCAGGAAATGTGGAATTTGAACCTAAGAAGAACCTAAATGCCCCTCCTAGTGGCTGGCTGCAGTATAGATTTTAAATGGCCCCGTCAATGTAAATGAATGAGACAGTGTCCTGATTAAAGAGAAAAATAAAACAGAAAGCAGTGGTTTCCAGGTGTTGACTCTGGATGATTCAGATAGTTCTTTCCCCACTGCTGTATGTTGAAATGGTTTTTGCTGTTTAACTGTTATTAGTTATTTGATGCTGGTCTCTCAATGGTTCCCCAAATTAACTCGGTGGTCAAATCATGCTTCTTCCAATTGCAGCGACTAGCCTTAAGCCAATCCTTAAACGGAGGCACCTGGAATCCATTATTCATGCGTTCATAAAATCTTGCTTAGACTAAGCTAATCTGTGTTGCCAGACTAGCAATGTTAAAGTATCATACCAAGATCTTAAAATTATCGTGTTTTGAAAAAAATTATTGTACACTACAACTTCAATATTAGTTTATCAAACACTGTGCAAAATTATAGTCTTCAAAGTAGTTTTAGCTTTGGGGCAGCAGTAGCTCAGGAGGTAGTAGAGCGGGTTGTCCAGTAATCGGAAGGTTGCAGGTTCGATCCTGGCTCCCCCCATAGAATGCTGCTGATGTGTCCTTGGGCAAGACACTTAACCCGCCTTGCCTGCTGGTGGTGGTCAGAGGGACCAGTGGTGCCAGTGTACGGCAGCCTCGCCTCTGTCAGTGTGCCCCAGGGCAGCTGTGGCTACATTGTAGCTCATCACCACCAGTGTGTGAGTGTGTGTGTGAATGAGTGGATGACTGATTGTGTTGTGAAGCGCCTTGGGGGGTTGTAGAACCCTAAGAAAGCACTATACAAATACAGGCCATTTACCATTTACCATTTAGGATTGTCTGGATGCAATCCACAACCACAGATTCCACAAAGCGAATGGCTAAAATTATCGTACATTATGGGATTTATGATTGTACAGAGGGCTAAATTATCCTACAAATACGATAACTATTGTACGTCTGGCAACACTGACGCTAACACACTTTTGATTGGTACCCCTGTCTCAGCCTTAAATAGGCTGCTGCCTATCTTGACCAGCACTAACTGTCGTAGCCACATTACTCTGGTGCTGGCGCAGCTTCACTGGCTCCCAGTGACCTTTAGGGTGTGTTTCAAGGTTCTGATCTTCACGTTCAAGGCACTCAATGGCCTGGCACCTCCCTAGTTGTCTGAGTTGCTTGCCCCTTATGTCCCCGTGCATATGCTGCAGTATGCTGATCTGCTGCTGCTCTCCACACCTCGGATGAGATATAAGTCGCGGGGGGAACGGGATTTTATGTATGCTGCCCCTTCACTCTGGAGCTCATTTCCTCTTTGGGTCAGACAGGCTCCGTCCCTCCCCTGTTTTAAATCCTGTCTAAAGACCCACTTTTATGCCTTGGCCTTTGGTCGGTGATTTTATGTCTTGTACTGTGGTTTTATTGCTCAGCTGTTCTTATCTGTTATTGTGATCTGATTTGCTGTACTTTGTTGTCTGTATGTTTGTGCTGTACAGTGCTTTGGTCAGCTCCCATGCTGTGTTTAAACATGCTATATAAATAAAATGGTATGGTAAAAAAACGCTGTGATCGTGTGCATTTGAGTAGGTGGGACTTTCAGCCACACACCCTCAGTCATCAGTCTCCGGTTCCAAAAAGACAAGATGGCAGCACCTGTAAACGGACAGAATGGCTTCACTATTCAACAACAACAGTAGAAAGCGACGGCTGATCATCCATCAGTATGTTGTTGCTTCTGGTCTGGTTTGCACATGCACATATGGGTTGCACAAGTCATCTCTTGTTCCAAGAAAAAAGCAACAGATCCGGAAGCAATGAACTGGAATTGTGATAAGTTTGAACTTTTCACACTGAAGCTATACCTGGATCCGATTTTTCTCCTTATGGCACCGTGCTTTCAAGTTTGCTTAAACTATCATTTCAGTCCATACGTTATCTGAATTATGACACTTTTTTTTGTTTTGCATTTGCAAGTTTTTTCTGGTTTGCATGGTGTATTTATGTTAATGAAGTAGGAATATCTGAATATTATCATGTTTTCTGTCATTTCTTTTTGCATTTTTCAGTCTTTAATTATTGTGTTACGGAGAATCAGTAAAGTGTTTTGAATTGTGAAGTATAGACTTGACTTCAACCCTATTCTTTTTCAGTTACAGTGCTTGTTAGATTATTTTTTATGAGATGAACATCCCTAAATTAGTAAATTTAACAGCAAAAATAAGCTGTACTGTGATATTTTGTTGTACATTTTATGGGTTTTTCCTCACAAAGACGAACGCACATTTTCAAGACACCACACAAAAAAAGGACAATTGAAAATCCTGGTTCTCAGCTTTCATTGTGTATAATTCAAATGCATGAACGTCTAATAAATTATGTATGGAATATTCTATGGAAAGTTGGAAGTAGGACACGAGAGAATATTCTTGTAAGTCGATGTTCAACTTTAATTGCGTGAAAATGATTAAAATGGAATCTAATCCGTCTGCTTTTCCAAGTGCAACTTTTTTTATTTGAAAATTTAAAAAAACAAAAGTTTTTCCTTTCATCTCAGAATCAGTTAAAAATAATGTGGCTTTGTGGTTTATTGAAGCCCTCTGTGGGCTCTCAGATGCTGAAGTGGTGGGTTCTTTTCATGCCCTAACAGCAGATGTGCTTCTCAAAGAATCCCTTCTGTCTGCGCCGGACCCTCAAATCCTTTAATCTCTGCTGATTTCAGACGTCTAATAACGTAGCCGACTTCAGCGTGTTCAGGTCTCAGCGTTTTATTTCCCTCCTCTTGCTCTCCAGACTAGTCCCGGCTTCTTTTGCTTTTGTGAACAAGCTGAGAACTTTCACATGGATAACCCCATAATGTTCACCAACATGAGCTGAACTTGTGAAAAACATCACCCGCCAACAGCTTTTCAAACAAGCCCCCTCCCCTCTCAAAAACTGGAAATGTGAGACTTCCTCTTGGTGCTTTGGTTCCCTTTTTGACAGAAATGTATTTTTCAACCTGCCTCTTTTAGCACCATTTTCTGTTTGTCCCCACAACAAAGCATTAGAGCAAATTTATGTTTAGAGTCAATAATGCGATGGTAGAGCTGGTGCCTTGCATCTGGTCACAGGTTTGAATCCCAGTACTCTTTCTGCACAGAGTGAGCATGTTCTGCCAATGCATGTGTGTGTTTTCTATGGCTACTCTGGTTTCTTCCCACAAACTAAAATAATGCACATCATTGGAGACTCTAAATTGTGCCTAGGTGTGAGTGAGAATGTCTCTGTGCGTCTGTTTCTACTTAAAACCATACTATGCAACTTTTTCATATTTTTAAATCATGTTCTTGAGCCAGTTTGTGCTAAAATGACCTTTACAGGGTTAATGAAATGTCACTCAGACCCCCACCGCCCTCTGTGGCCAGAATACCACACTTGCAACTTCAGAGTGGCGGTCCGGTCCCTGTTGGACTTAGTAAAGTGGAGCTGACGTGCCTGGTGCTGCAGTCTGCTTCCAGCATGTTTCCTGCATGTTTTAGATCATGAACACAGCTGATTTGTTTGATTTAGTGATGAACCGCTCCTGTAGACACTAATGAAGGCTGAGGAGACGTTTCAGCAGATAGAAAGGCGTACGCACATCGAGGAATTAAGTTTCAATTTTGCTTTCACTAGCGGACACTAGGGGGTGCTAAAAGCAAGCCAAAACTGCCAAGTGTGCCTTTCATACTTCTTCTCAGACAGCTGTGTCCAAATCCAGGGGCTGCACCCTCCCTAGGCTACATTTTAAGGCCAGTTACGTCACTTTCCTGAGTTGATTTCTGGATTAGCTAGTTACATTGAGATAGTCTCGAAAGAAAGATCAACAATAAGGAAGGGATTCGCCTTACTTGTTGGACATTTACTAAAAAGAAAACTATCTCATGAACCAAAGGACATGTTTAAATATACTTGAAGAAAATGATTGTTGTGTGTTTACAGTATCTAATTCTGATTAGATCAACCGAATTCAAGATGGCAGCTACAGCTAATCAAGCAACAAATGCATAAACCTGTCAACAACTCAGTCAAATTTTTTAATATTGAAGAGTCATTCACAACACATACCCCGAGGGCTATCAGATCACACGAGACCTTGAGATATGGCATGAGATTGATTGTACAACAATATTTTTAAGATTTGACAGGAACAGATTATCTTAGCTTCAACTTTGGTATGAAATGCACGGGTGATATTCATTCCTTCAAGGAATGCTAGGCATTTAATTTCTTCAGTATTGGTGCTGCTCTCTGCAGCTGTTGATACATGCACAAGTCTGGATCGTTTTCAAAACAAGCAGCAGTTTGCAATGTGCTTACCTCACCTTTTACTACTTACAAAGTCAGCCTTCTGCATGCAAAATTAAATATAGAGTTCACGTGTGCAAATACAGCACGAACAGTTTTTATGTAGTAAATTTGTTTTGCATGCAGCGTTGGTTGATTAACCAAACAGCTTTTTAAAACAGAGCTGCGATGAAGCAATAGTTTAAACAAATGAAACAGGTCACTAATATTAAAAAGCAGCTGAGTGGTTCAATATTGACTCTGAAGCTGTGGTTGGATGTGGTTTGTGAGACTACGTGTGTCTCAGTGTTTGTGCACGCTGAGATGTTGTGCTAATAGAACACCTGGGTTGTAGTACGTGCGATCGTGGTTCACACAAGATGTCCTGAATTAGTAGTGAAGTTAAATATGGACAAAGTCAGTGTTTTAATCAGATTCTAAAGGTGCTGCACTCGTGTTTTGTGTGTTTATTTCACACATTCTGAGTTGAATTGTGTTGTTAATAGATTTGCATAAAGTCAATTTTTAGCCTGGAGACAAATTCAAGATTTATTTGTACATGGAAGGTGTTTATTTTAGCTTTAATCTCAGAATTAGACTTCAGTATGTATCTTTAAAGAGGTACTTAACTCATATTTTTAATACATTTGCAGCAGGAATAAATGCCTTGTAAGTTGTACTCTGTGGAAAAAAGCTCTGGTGCGCCTGTTTCAGCACAGAGAATTCAGCCAGAGGAGAAAGCAGCTTCAGACGGCAGGATTTAGAGTTTTATTTCCTGATATGTGGACATCTCTCCTCTGATTGGCTAACAGCAACACGACTCTACCACTGACTCTGTTTGCTCTGCAACGTTGATGTTTTATCTCCACCAATAACACAAGCCTGGAGGAGTTCTGTTGTGTGGTGGAGTAGCTAATGCTAACGGTTAGCTTCTACTAGCCCAGACGTTCTCTGCTGTTTCCTGGACGCTAAACCAACAACAGCCTTCCCCGTCGAGAGTCAAGATGGGTGAGTCCATGGATGCTAAGTGACAGTGTGACGTAGATCTGTCAGGATTTTCTAATCGTAGTGTTATACCATCTATTTTCTTTATCACCCAGCCACCATACATAGGTGGGCCCCATATGGCATCTATATGGGCCAAACCGTATGGGTCCCAACAGGGTTTGTTGCAAAAATCTTTCTGGGCAAACCCCGATAGGGCCATGGTGGAAATCGCAGACAAACCCATATGGCTTGCCCATATAGATCCCATATGGGGCCCACCTATGTGTGCTGGCTGGGCAGTAGGAGACTATTTCATGTTCAGCCTGCATGAAAAAGTCAAAATGACCGATTATAATCAGAAACATTTAAAAATGTTTTTTTTAGTGATTTACAACCTTAACATGCAAAAATAAACACTTTTATTCCAACGTTTACAAATGATTGAAAATGACACATAAACACTTGGACTTCCAAATAGAATAGTGGCTCTGAAGAACATTTTCCTGTTCAGCATGCATGTGAAATTTAGCATAACTCTATTTCAAAAAGAACAAGTAATGTTTCTCAGAGAACCTCAACTTAAAAGGGGAAAATCTACAGTTAATTATGAAATGTTTTTTTGACATTGTAAGGTAACATTCAAATGAGGGCCTAAAGTAAGGAAAACAGTTAGGAGTAGCTGTCTGGTTCATGCTGATTAAAATAAAATGTTTTTAGAAGCCCTGCGACACAAACAAGGCCTGGACGTTCATGAAAGACAGCAGCGGTAGATGAGGTAAAGCAAAGCCTCGTCACAGTAAGCTGCCAAGTGAAGAACTCTCTCCAGGAGGTAGATTTATATCATCCAAGCCCACCACTAAGACACGACTTCAGAGCATCAAGGTACAAACTGTTTGTAAGCTTCCAAAAACCCAAAACAATGACGTAATCTATCAAAAACACATTTCTTAAAGAAGTCCTGGAAAGCACTTTTCAGACAGATGAAACTCCAACGACCCAGAACCAGGTGCAGGTCCAAAAACACAAAAAACACTGAAATGATTTATCTTCTGAAGCATCAAATATCCCCCGTTTGACTCGGAATGGACGAATGCTGATAACGCCGGCGTTTACTGATGATGTGACAGAACACTAGTTCTGAGTGAATGCTGAACAGATACACTGCTGGCCCAGATTCAGCCAAACGCAGCAACGCTGAATGTGCAGTACTTCCAGATGGACGATAACCCGAACATGCTGCAACAGCAACTCGGAATGTTTTGAACATAAAGAAGTGAAATTTTCTGCTGTGGGCATGTCAGTCACCTGACCTCAGCCTCATGGAGCCGCATTTCCCTCCACGTAAAATCACGACATGAAGATGTAGATGCAAGGGGATCAAATGAGAAATAAAGGTGAATAATTCAACACAATATGCTGTAAAGATACTAAAGAACGCCCTGACATAAAGATTTATGCCACATATGAGATGAAAACATGGAAAATCTTTCAGCCGTTAGGAAAGGAGAAGAACTCTGCAAGGTGATTAATAGATAATGTTGGCAGGCTGCAGTGAGGACTTCTGAGGGATCAGTGACACAGATAAAAACCTGAACTGATTTGGTGTCTGGGAGGAAAAAAATAGAGCTTATCCTTTGTTGTGAAACAACAGCCCATTGTTCAGAGATCCACGAGGAAAAGCACTTGCACAAACAAATGCTGCTGAATAATTTATATCTTAAAACACGCATTTGAGAGCAAAAATAGACTTTTGTGCATTAAAAGCTTCTTTATGAAGTTTTGCAGAAGTCTCGTCTCGTGTCTTTGTCTTTGCTAATCCATCCCTGACTGCAGGACTCGCTAGCTCCGTGTCTTCTTTGCTGCACGGCTGCATGCCGTGAGGTCCAGAGGTGGTGACATGTCACAGAGACAAAAGAGGAAAAAAAATAGACCGCATCGTGTGGGGGTGCAGCGCAGCAACTTGCAGAGCCAGTTAGTGCTGCTCTAGAGGCCCCCGTTTGATGTGCACGCACAGAGAGGAATGACCCAGTTCAGCACTGACATGTTTATGGCTGATGAACGCAGGCCAGTGATTTAGCTCACAGAGATTGCACCCTTTTGCTTCGGGGCTCTCTCATCTGAAGCACACGGGCTTAAAATCACTCAGAGGGATGAGACACGTTGGACACAACCTAGAAACTCACGTCGTTCTCTGCATCAGCTTCTTTTTGTGTCTCTGATGTTACCCACTCAGCAGCAGCGTGATTAGAACACCAAACTGTCTGACTCTTCATCCAGTAAAAAATACCTGGAGTTGCTTAAAATCCAACTTCACTGAGAAATATTTTTTTACCTATTTTTTAAATATGATCACTCTGAGTTTCACATGAAGGGCTAAACTTGAAAATAGTCTTCTACTTCTATGTCCTTCATTAACCGCCAATAGAAAACAGACGAGGAAACACTCGGATTAGAAAAGCCAGTCAAGTCCACTTGACTCACCCACCTCGGCTCGTGAAGGGGAAGGCTGTTGTTTTGATGGTGTTTCCGTCTTCTTTGTTGCCTAGTTCACCTGTACTCAGCCAGTGTGTGTGTGTGTGTGTGTGTGTGTGTGTGCGTGTGTGTGTGTACTTATCTATGCATCAAAGTGAGGACCAATGACACAAGTTTCACCTGTAAAGGGTGGACAGTAGTTGCAAAGTGAGGACCTTTTGCCTGGTCCTCACTTTAGTGCAATGTTTCAGAGCTCTACTCATTAGTTTTAGAGGTATGATGTGAATTAAGCTTTAATTAAGGTTAGGGTTAGGCACAATCCAGTCACTAAAATTAATGGAAGTCTATGACGGTCCTCACAACATCTGCAAGATGAGAATGTGTGTGTGTGTGTGTGTGTGTGTGTGTGTGTGTGTGTGTGTGTGTGTGTGTGTGTTTGTTTGCATGGAGTGGGATTGGGGATGGGAGGAGGGATCTTGGATGCTGATCTGTGGGGGAGGGGTGGGAGGTTGACTGTTGTGTGGTTGTTTTTAATCTTGTACGGCGCTTTGAGTTGCACTCGTATGAAAAACGCTTGATAAAAAAAGTTTGATTGTTGGTTTAGCGTCCAGGAAAACAGCAGAGAACGTCTCAGCTAGCAGAAGCTAACCATTAGCATTAGCAACACCGCCACACAGCAGAACTCCTCCAGGCTTGTGTTATTGGTGGAGATAAAACATCAACATTGCAGAGCAAACAGAGTCAGTGGTGCTGTTAGCCAGAGGTTGATAGACAAGATAGATTCTGTGACATAGCTTGTTTGCAGATTCGCCATAACAGCATGAACAGGAATTAACGTTTTTACCGTCCATGGACGTCTTTTGGCACAGATCGGTGACATCACTCACTGCTGAAACAATCACAATATGCTGATGTCTTAGCAAAGTCCTGAAAGGACCGATTTTGTATGGAGACACAACGGCAAAGAGGACAGGAACATCATATTTTCCCCATTACCTGCCCCCTCCCAGAAATTTCTCAGAACCTCTATAGTGGAAACACAGCTATAAGTAACATTTTATGATGAAAAACAAAATCAATATTCCTCAGATTCCAGGTGTAGGCTCCTTGTGGTTTGCATAGTTCCTACCTTGATCCTGAATTTTGCTCATTTTTCTTTTCTTTTCTTTTTGGTGAGAATAGTCAATTTTCTTCTGAGAGTTTCATTCACCGCCAAAAACGATCTTTATCTTTGCTAAGTGCTCGAGCGCCAGTTTAAATTATTAACCCCCAGCCTCCATGTGAGACAAATGCATTAGGCTTCTCCTCGAAGCCAACGACCAGTAAACCCTGTGACCCTTCAGCCACGTCTTTGTGCAGGAACCACAGAAAACACTGGCTTCTGAGGCCTAATTCATTTAAAATGATACTTAATGCTCATTTCAGAAGGTTCAAGTGCTATAATGAGTCTTAATTCCTTTGGCTGTGATTAGACGGTGTCTAAGGTCACATGTACATTGCCACAGGGCCTGTATGACGGCCTGGGCCATATTCATTTTTCTGATTAAAGCCTCCCATCAAGAAGCCTTACTCTATAATTACAGTCAACCCCGCGGCCTCTCTTTGTGAGACTTGCGTTGTCAAGGCAACAACCAAATTAAATATGTCTCCGAGGGGAGTAAATATACCCTTGCTCTAAATATGTAATCCTGTTTGATGTGTTTGCCACAGCACTCTCCCTGCGAAGGAAATGATTCACAGGCTGGGTGAGTGAAGGGCCCATGCCGGAGCCCAGTGTGAGCTGTTCCTTTTGACATTGATAACACAGTCAGTAAACTGAATGAAATGGAAGTTTATGTGACGGGCTTGCTCCTCAGATCAACTTTCTGCAGCCACTCTCTCCTTTCAGCGGAGAATTCTTTATTAAGTTAACGACCAGCAGCTGGAATCTGTTCTACGTCAAACGAACATTGACTAAACAAGTTAACGAACCTTCAAATTAGAAGCACGTTGGCTCGAATATCTTCATATATCTGACTTTTATACTGTTAGAGATGAAAATTAAGCATTAGAAGATGGATTTGAAACAGTCAGCAGCCATTTAACATTTGTCTAGACATGTGCTGCATCATGTGATCCTCCACAGGCAAGCACAGCCTTCTATAGGTTTCCAGGGATAATCCCCGGATGTCCCTCGCAGCTCGGGACAGAACACACGCCGCTCTGTTCCTCTCCCCACGCTGACACAGAGGAACCATCCAGCTATTTCTCACCTGCATTTCAAATTCGTCATCCACACACAGCGAGGGTTTCAGAACTGTCGATTTGAATTACATGAGGGGGCTATAAGAGCTGGCTGCAAATTGAATTTCCTGGTAGAACCTCATCTGTCGGTTTGTCACTAAGAGTCGACTGGAGGAGCAGGACAGATTAGAAGAAACATTCTTGGATACACTTGGTGCTCCAGTTTCATTGGCTTTTTCTGCAACTTCATTTATTTTGATGTTAATGTGTGCATTTGACTTTCTCTAGTTTGCATGGCAGGTCTCTGCATATTTTGTGGAAGTGGAAATCTCCAACATCACTGATATGTCATTTATTTCACATTAAAGTGACCTAAATATTCAGTCATTCAAAGTTTTAAATGAAACAGATGAATAAACCAGCTTTTATGGGGTTAAAGTTATTTTATCAAAGGAGAGATAAAAAGAAAAAAAAATCTCTTAAAGAGGAGGTTCTCAGAGAATCGTGCAGTACTTGTTTTGAAAACCGATTGGTCACTTTGAGTTGTAAATGCTTGCTGAAATAAGATTCCACCCCCATCGCCTGCATTTAGCTGCAGAAAAAAAAACACGGAAATGTTCGGGTCAGAAAAAGGCACACAGATCATACTCACCCACGTTGCCTTGCAACTGTACAAAGGTTTGTTTATTTAGTGGCCAGAAGACATTAGAGCACATCTTGGCTAGTAGAAGCTAACTGTTAGCATTAGCAACTCCACAACATAATGCAACACGTTCAGGTTTGGTGTTATTTGAGGAATAAAACATCAATGTTGGAGATTTTCGCCCTAGAAAAAAGTAAACGAAGGCAGCAGAAGAGTCGCATTGCTGTTAGCTAATCAGAGGCGAGGCGTTAGCATCATACGTTTTTGAGTTCTTTTAGTAATGGTGCGTTCCAGTTGTCCTCGGGATCCGTTTTTCCTAGATAAGTTAACCAGAAATGAGGCAATGAACTCAGAATTCCGAGCTGCGAGCTCGTACGTTTCAGAGGACCCCGAGATCACTATTTTAAAGATGGCTGCTCCCAGTGCTACCGTAGTTGTTGTCGTCTTTTTATTTTTCATCATTTATATGTTCTGCTTTCTTTCTTTTTGCTGTTTAACAGCACCGAGTTGTTTATTATTGTTATCAATAGTTATGTTGCTGAAAATGTCAACATTGCCGCCTAAATGTATTGGTGTTTATGGTTTTTAACTTTTCCTGGTGTTTTTACAATTTTATGATTGTTAGCAATTGTAAACATCACCAGCAGCAAAATGTAGCACTTCTGGTTTAAATTTCTGTTAAAATACAATAATAATTTAAATGTTAATGCAGTAACATTTATATGAACCACTGTGAACACGGAGCTGTTAAAAGACGTCAAGAATCCATTTTGGTCTTGGCTGTGGTCAGACTAGTTGTTAGCTCATCAGTCCTGTTAAATGTCATTTTTTTTCTCTAAACAGAGGTTGTTCATGAATAATAATAATAAAAGACTTTTACACACAGACACACCTCAAAATGGTGGAAACATCCCTTCAACATCATGGCACATACAGACATAAAGGAGACTCAGTGCTGGCTGAACTCTGACAGCAGATGGCAAGAGAATCAATAACGACAGGAGGAACTGAAAAGGAGTGAAACGTCACGGACAGAGAGGGTTTGGGCTCTGGAGGGCAGTTAAAGCAGGAGGTCTGGGGAACAACCTGTTTCTTTTATCTGAGGAGACATTCAGTTCCCACCAAGAGGCTAGGTACCGGCGTACAGGACAGGATGGAGAAGGGTCTGACCATGAGGCTGACCATCTGGGATCATAAAGAGAATCTAAAGGAGTAGAAAAACCCAACAGAGCATCAATTCCACAAGCACTATAGTTTTCAAGACTGGTTTGTGAGAGCAGCTTTGATGCTTGTTTTTTTCCTGTCTTTGACTTTCCAGAGCGAGGATGTCCAAATGCAGCTCGTGGGCCATTTAGGGCCCCCAGAGTGATTTTGCATGGCCCCCACCTGCTATCCAAGAACAGTTATGTAATGGTTTAAACCAGGGGAAGATAACCCTGGTCCTCGAGATCTCCTGTCCAGCATGTTTTAATTGTTTCCCTGTTCCAACACACCTGATTTTAATCAGCAGGTGATTAACAGGCTTCTGAACAGGTAATTCAGCCATTGAACCAGGTGTGTTGGAGCAGAGGAAAAACATGCTGGATGGTGGCACTTAAGGGCAATGGTTGCAAACAGAAAATGGTAAATGGCCAGTATTTGTATGGTGCCTTCTTGGGGTTCTACAACCCCCCAAGGCGCTTCACAACACAATCATCCACCCATTCACACACACATTCACACGCTGGTGGGGATGAGCTACGGCGTAGCCACAGCTGCCCTGGTGCATGCTGACGGGGGTGGGGCCTGCCGTGCACTGGCACCGCCGGTCCCTCTGACCACCACCAGCAGGTAAGGCGGTTTGGGTGTCTTGACCCAGGGTCACAACAGCAGCATTCCCTGGTAATAGCTCCGGTGGCCTAGTGGTAGAGTGTCCGCCCCGGGACTGGGAGATCGGGGTTCAAATCCCAGTCGGGTCATACCAAAGACTTTGAAAAAATGGGACCCAATACCTCCCTGCTTGACACTCATCATTAAGGGGTTGGATTGGGGGGTTAAACCACCAAATAGTTCCCGAGCGCGGCCACAGCTGCAGCTCACCGCTCCCCACCACGGGGATGGGTCAAATGCAGAGATGTAATTTCACCATTGTGTGATGATGACTTGGGACTTTAACTTTAATTCACTGGTGGGAGCCGGGACCGAACCTGCAACCTTTCGATTACTGGAAAACTCACTCCTGAGCTACTGCTGACCCAAAAATAACAGTTTTATTGAACTGAAATCTGCATAAAACTTCATGACAAATGAAACCTCTCATAGTTCTTTGTTCCTCTTCAGTCGGTCAGATTTTAGTCACCACAGAGCCAAAACTCAGTCAAACCCACAATCCAAAACTGTGGTCATTCACTTAAAAGCAGAAGTCTAAATACTTAACAGGCTGCAGTGGTGAAGAAACGGATCATGGGTCTGAGTCCGGAAAACAGAGAGGTTGTACAGATCTGTTAACGAAAAGGCAAAGCAGGAATAATCCAGAGACATGAATGTGGTCAGAAACCAGGAGGCAAAACAACAACAACACACAAGAACTCTACTGGCTGTCGCTAATCTGGCACAAAGGCAGATCTGAGTTTAAAGCTCTCATTCACTCATTATTTCAATAAATCTGCTGTGGTCTCAAGTATGGATGAAGGCCTTGTGAGTCCTTCACTGTGGGGAGAAAAGCTCTGGCGCTCCCGTTTCAGGAAGTAGAAGTTAGTAAGAGGAGTGGGGGGGTGACAGGATTACAAGCCTTAGTCATTAATATTCATGATATGCAAACATCTTGCCTCTGATTGGCTAACAGCAACACAACTCTTCTGCTGCCTTCCTTCGCTCTGATTTCATGGGTACAAAATTCAACGTTGATGTTTAATCTTCTCAAATGACACAAACATGACCGTGTTCTGCTCTGTCGCAGAGTTGCTAATGCTAACTGTTAGCTTCTAATAGCCGAGATGCACTCTGCTCTCTCATGGCGGCAAAATGAATACAGCCTAGTGATGCAACATTCACAAACGAATCAAATCTTTTGAACTTCAAAGTGAACAATGAGAGTCGAGTCCTTGTAGAGAACTGTTCATCTCGTCTTCCAGTAAAGCCCCCCCGCTCTCACAGACACGTAGCTGAATAACACCCGCTCCCGTGGAAATTGCTCGGCTTCGTTCCAAAGAGCCAGTGTTTTGAACGGTTCTTTGAGGTAAACTGTTCTCAAATGAACGGCCCCTTTCAAAGAGTCATAAGTCCCAACAGTTGTGCACCCTTCCATGGTCACGAGCAAGGTGGGCGAGGCCATGAATGCTACTTTTCCCTGTGATGTAGAAGAGACTGGCGTTTTCTGACCTGATCTTTTCCTAATGCAGGCGATGGATATTGAAGAAAATGTTCAATTTCAGCATGCATATGTAAGTCAGTGCGATGATTGTATTTATAAAAGAGCAAGTAGGCTAGTAGAGTGAGCAAGACCTCTAAATACTGCAGCACAGCTGAGACAGGGAGACAATTAGGCATGGCTCAGGTAGGCTGAATAACTGTGGAGCTGAGAGAACAAACTAAAACAGAAGATCATGACAGGTACAGTTTTATTTTCAAATAAAAAAGCTGAAATGTGTGACCCACTCATATTTACAACTTGGGGATTTTGGCTCTCACCTCAAAAGGTTTGGGCATCCCTGCTCCAGAGGATTTAATTGTGTGTAGCCAGAGTCAGACTATTTGACTTTTCTTTTTCTCTCATAGACAATAAGAAGATTAAAACAGCTCTTAAGTGTGTTTGTTCAACTGAGAAGACTGTGAGAGGAACCTCAGCTCTCTGAACTCGCCCTTCATGCTCCTACACGATTACCAAGAGAATCTGAATTATGCTGCTGCTGTAATTAGGAGCAGGACTTTGCCTGTCAAAGTAAAACCACTCATCATTTTGTTGGCGTTGATTCCCCGTCGAAGGCACATAATTGCCACAACCACATAATTCGGTATTAAGGACTTCACACTCTATTAAAAAGAGAAGATGAGTAGATCATGTGGCTACTTGATATAATGGTTGTTTCCTCCATAGTTCCACTTGATCATTTCTGATCATTAAACCTTCAGTGGAATGGGAACAGAATCAGAACAAAAAGCCACTCAGAAAGGACGTCTCATCAATCTTTTCACATGATTCATCTAAATGTGCAAATAAAAAAATACAGTGTAACATAAAAAAGTTTACAGAAGCCCATTATTACAGCCCACAAGCCAGTTCTCAATCATGACTAACAGATTTAGTGAAAGAGCTGAAAGCCACGCCTCATACCACACCAAATAGCCTCTTAGTGCTAACGGAGGGCCGCTGTAGCTGCATGTTTTTGATATGTTCCTGCTCAGACACATCTGATTCTAACTGCTGAATTATCTCCTCGGCCTTCAGGAGATGCTAAACACTCATTTTAATAAAACCTTCAATGTTCAAGCAGAGAAACATTAGCCATATGTGAATATATAGTCTGGCCACGACCCATTAACGGCTCTCAGTAGTGGGGCGGGATCTAAGATTGTCTTTCAAACTATCTCCGCATGCTGTTGGACAAAAACAACGCAACGTACTCGCCGTTACGGATGTCAGTCAATGGGCCAGTCCACCATACACTGTAGAAAAGGATGCAAATACATCCTTTTTCTAAATAAAGGACCTAAGTACCTCTATCTGCTCTTGACTCAAAGAAAAATCCAAGTTTAAATAGTCCAAAGTTGACGTCCAAGCCGTTTTAAACGAGCCGTCGCCATCTTAGCTTTGCTCAGTTGCAATAACATCCCGCCCACCAAACCAATAGAGCACTGTGATTGGCCAGCCACCAGACTGGCCGGGAGAGCGAAGCGTGGCTAGGCCAACAAGCAGAGAAAAATCACTGATGGTCTAGATTTCAAGGCTAGAGGAACATCAAACACCAGCAGGCATCCAGCATTCATAGCTCCTAATGGTAAAAAAGGCTAAAAAAAATGGTCCGATGTAAGGTTGAATGCTACGCTAATCACTTATCTCCAGTATACACAACACACAAACGATGAATCACTCTCAGTCAGTTAGCATGAAGTGTACAGATCAATACACAGAGCACATCTTGGCTAGTAGAAGCTAACTGTTAGCATTAGCAACTCCACCACATGGTGGAACACGTTCAGGCTTGGTGTTATTTGAGGAATAAAACATCAATGTCGGAGATTTTGGCCCTAGAAAAAAAGTAAACGAAGGCAGCAGAAGAGTCGTTTACAACCCTACCCCGCAGTGCATGCTGGGAACAGGGGTGTATTCTAGTTGAGGAGTTCCTCCTAGTATCACACTGATGGTGATAAGCTACATGGTAGCCACAGCTGCCCTGGGGCACACTGACAGAGGCGAGGCTGCTGTACACTGACACCACTGGTATCACCAACCACCACCAGCAGACATGGGTTAAGTGTCTTGCCCAAGGGCACAAGTGTAACAGAATGAGCAGGGTGTGAGCCATGCATCTCTCCGGTTACGGGTCAGGTGCTTAACGTCTCTGCCACTTTCGCCCCTAGAAAACCTACTTTATGACACAGAACAGGGTCAGATAGTCCAATTTAAGCATTTTCAGTTACTTTAAAAATGTAAACAACATTCCCAGCTTTAATGGATAACACTGCAAAGCCAACAGACTCCAAACACTAAAAATTCAGGTTTGATTTGAACCCAAACATGTTTATTAATTAAGGTGTTAGCATTTAGCATTAAAGTAGCAGTTTGAGTGCATTGCTTGGGTTTGGCACATTGTTTATTCTGCAAATGAAGCTCCGCTAATGCTTTCTATTAGGAGTTCTTTCATCCGTACGTCTGATAGAGAGCTCAGTATTTAGTCTGGCTTCATCCTGCAGGCTGAGACAGGTCTGCATGACTGCAAGCTCAGACTGCAACCGGAATAGACCAATAAAAATGGATTGAGCATTGTCCAACATACAATATTAATTCAGCTGCTGAATTCTCCGGCGGGGCATGACTGACATTTATGAGCATGGCTCTCAGGCATTTTCATCAGTCCTGGGAGAGAAATAATAATAAAAAAAAAAGATTAAGGTTTACTTTCCTTGTCTGAACATTGCACAAATCTGCTGCAAACCAGGAAATAAGGATCTGTATTTTAATCCTTATTAAAAATAAAGAAATCAGTCAATCATTTGCAGGTCAAGGAAAGTGCATCGTTTCAAATTCCCACATGAGTTTTTTTACAATGACATGATTAATACCCAGCATCATAAATAATTTTAATAATTATAATTAGTATTATTGGCTCCTAGCTAATATTTCCGAGGTGCTCGTAAATAAACTGACGTACTTGTCAGTTTAATTAGATGCAGCACATAAAATGTCTTCATGTTAATTTGTTTTTTAGATGTTATTTTGGAGGATAGTCAGCTTATTTTGAACAACTTAAAGGTGTGGTTGACTGATTATAATCAGTCACTGAGTTTTTCATGCAGGCTGAACATGAAAACAGTCTCCTCCACCTATCTCCTGCATTAGCTTCTGATAGAAAATAGACGGTGAAACTCTAGGATTAGAAAATCCTCACAGATCTACATCACACTGTGAAATAGCATTCATGGACTCACTGATCTTAACTCATGACAGGGAAGGCTGTTGTTGTTTAAACGTTCAGGAATCAGCAGAGAACGTCTCGGTTAGTTTAAGCTAACCGTTAGCATTAGCAACTCCACCACACAGCAGAACTCCTCCAGGCTTGTGTTATTGGTGGAGATAAAACATCCATGTTGCAAGTCAGTGGTAGAGTCGCGTTGCTGTTCTCCAGTCTGAGGCGAGATGTCCAAATATCAGGAAATAAGACTCAAAACCTGCCGTCTGAAGCTCAGCTGTGATGTGGGCAACTTTTAGGTCAGAGAAATGGTGCACTGGTATATTTTTCTTCCCTAAAGTTCGACTTACAAGGCATTCATTCCTACTAGAGACCACTGCAAATGTATTGATTAAACAAGTGTTCTAGTCCTTTAAGCATTACAGATTGTTGCGATTTTAAAGACTCAGTTCAGCTTCTCTTTGTGGCTTGTTTTTCGCTGTCAGAGCAGCGTCATCCCTCCATGTTTTTAAGTCTAGATTGAAGACTCACTTCTATGACCTTGCTCTCATCCACTCTGCACACTGACTACTAGTTTGGGTTTGAAAGGCATCGGTTTGACTCACCTGGCTACTTTAGTCCTCTTGTTTATCGATACTGTATGTTTTTATTTCTGCGCGTAGATTGCTCAGTGCTTTTTTCTAGTGTTGGCCGTGTGAAAGCGCTTTGTAAATAAAGTTGTTTTTGTTTCTGCATCACTGAATCAAGATAACATTAGAAGAGAAAGCAGGGCACTTTAGAAATCCTGTTTCTCTCAGGGTTGTTCTATTCTGAAGCCTTATAAGGAAAATAAGACCCAACCTAAAAACACAGCAGAGGTCCTATCATGATGTGGGACTACGTTTTTAATTAAAAACATTCATCTATTCATTTTCTGCTGCTTTTTTGAAGTGGAGTCATGTTGGAACCCAGAATAGAGGAACCTCTTCACCTCCCGTCTCCCTCTCTCCCTGTAGGTGGTTCAGAGGGCTGGTCTTCTCTCTGCGGTCTTCCTGCTGGCAGAACCATTTCCTCTGAAGCTGCTGTGTCACACCTGCATCCAATCTACTCATCAGCTGTTGTGAGTATAACTTCTGGGCATTTCCCACTGCTTGACGCCAGACCGTTGATTCACCTCGGTGCTTGTCTCAGCCGGTTCTTTGTGTAAAACATGTTCCTTGAGTTAAATAGTGATTCTTGTTAAATCACCTCGGTTCGCTCTGGCTGTAGAAACCCCTGGGTGTGACCAGCTGCATTCCTTTGTGAAGACTAATGAAGAGCTGGGACCTTCATCGTTTGTGGCCAGTGGTTGTGTTTCTGCCTGGACCCTACTTTGCTAGCTCCCCTCTTACCTCTGAGCTCACCTGATTGTTACTAACTCTTCTGGTTGTTTCCTCAAAGCTCTGGATCCATTGTGCATGTCTGACCTGCAAAACAAGCGTCCTATAAACACACTTTTTCTGGACAAGGGTTGGAACAATAAAGTTTTAGAAGTCAATAGGGAGCCTAAGTCCACTTCTGGACCATGGGTCCCCAACTGCCAAAAATAAGTAAATAAAAGAATGGGAGTCTATGAAATGATAAAAGTTATCTTCTGACACCGTTTGATACGTGCCATGGATTTCACATATGATGTCTATGAATCTTAAAGATGCATTTTGATCCCAAGAAAGTGTTTTTCTTTTCGACAGACGGCAAACGTTACTTTAGGTATTGTGTGAAAACACGTAGCGGACTCCAACTGCTCGTCTCACCAAATTTACATCATCAAACCGAACAAGAAGAAGAAAAATTACTGTTAGTTTAACGAGCTCTGCATCCTTCTTTTTAATTACAAATGTATACAAGCTAATAAATTACATCTCCGTATTTGACCCATCCCCGTGGTGGGGAGCGGTGAGCTGCAGCTGTGGCCGCGCTCGGGAACTATTTGGTGGTTTAACCCCCCAATCCAACCCCTTAGTGCTGAGTGTCAAGCAAGGAGGCATTGGGTCCCATTTTTTCAAAGTCTCTGGTATGACCGGACTGGGAATCGAACCCTGATCTCCCAGTCCTGGGGTGGACACTCATACCACTAGGCCACCAGAGCTGGCAACTTGACAGACATGGTCAAAACACGTAATTATTTATTCATTTAAATTCAAGTACAACATGTGTGATTCAGGGCGTAAGGCAAACAGACTAGAAAATAACTTTTGTAGCCCCGTTCACTTGCATTGATCTTGTCTGGGGACCAAAGGGAGGAGACTTAGGCTTCCTTCCTATACTAACCTAGCCTGGCAAGCCATCCTATATATGTGTATATATAGTCTGGCCACGAACCATTGACGGCTCTCAGTCGTGAGGCGGGATCTACGGTTGTCTTTCAAAATGTCAGCACGCAATTGGATAGTGCTAGGACCAATCAGAGTAACAAACAACGTGACGTAATCACAGCGATGGAAAAGCGGGAGGCATTAATGGCGTCAATGATTTCTGTCGTTTTTGTATAAAAACATGTGAATATCAGGTGTACTGGGACATTGCACTACTTTGTTTGATAAAAATAAGAAGCCGCTAAGTATATCAGACAGACTTACGCACGATGGAGTCTAAATAATCCAATGTTGATGACAAAGCCGTTTCAAAAGAACGTGGCTCCGGCGCTGCCGCCATGTTGCTTGGGTTCGCGGCCGCAGCGCAGACGTCATCGGCTACTCCCGCTCTGTGATTGGCCCACAATATAGAGCGCTGTGATTGGCCCAACCAAAACTATAGCGAGCTGTGATTGGACAGACACAGCAGTGGTTTGGGCTGCGAGGGTTCCAATGAAGCGTGCCTAGACCAAACTCTGCAAAGCAAGAATTTGGTCTAGTTCACTAGGCTAATACTAACCAAGTTCTCCTTTGAATCCAGATTCTTTATGGTTCAACTTCTTTGTTGATTCAACTTTTACTCATCTTTACTTTTAATGGTTTTGAGTCCACAATCGTCTGACATTGTGACTGTAACAGATTTAGGGGAGGAAATGCAGTTATCCTAGCCTAGTGAACTAGACCAAATCTTGCTTTGCAGAGTTTGGTCTAGGCACGCTTCGTTGGAATCCTCGCAGCCTGTGGCTGTCCAATCACAGCTCGCTATAGTTTTGGTTGGGCCAATCACAGCGCTCTATATTTTGGGCCAATCACAGAGCGGGAGTAGCCGATGACGTCAGCGCTGCGGCCGCGAACCCAAGCAAGATGGCGGCAACGCCGGAGCCACGTTCTTTTGAAACGGCTTTGTCATCAACATTGGATCATTTAGACTCCAACGTGCGTAAGTCTGTCGGCTATACTTAGCAGCTTCTTATTTTTATCAAACAAAGTAGTGCAATGACCCAGTACACCTGATATTCACATGTTTTTATACAAAAACGACAGAAATCATTGATGTTAGCAAATGTTAGACGCCATTGCTGCCTCCCGCTTTTCCGTCGCTGTGATTACATCACGTTGTTCGTTACTCTGATTGGTCCTAGCGCTATCCAATTGCGTGCTGACATTTTGAAAGACAACCGTAGATCCCGCCTCACGACTGAGGGCCGTCAATGAGTCGTGGCCAGACTATATATACACATATATAGGATGGCTTGCCAGGCTACAGTTATCCATCTCTCCAGTGTGTATTCTCAGGTCAGAAAGGAAACACCTCCAGCAATTTCTTGGAACACACCAGGGTCTTCACCTTGTGCTGTATGTCCAAAAACCTCCACATGAAGGCAACAAGGAGGCTTCCCAAGCAAATGCTTGAACCACTTCAGCTGATACACCTGGATGATAAAGTTCCTCACTTTAAGACCAGTTCACACGGACAAATTTTAAAATTGTTAGATGATTCTCAAAACATGACAGACCCCACACTTGGTGATTAAAAAAACAATCAGATAAATGGTTTGGTCCTGCAGTGTGTGGTGTCCAACCAAAGACTACACACAAACCAATTTCACACAGGAACATTCCCAGGTCAGGTGGGAGATCCTGCAAAGTCTGAGAGAATTTTATTTATTTAATTTCATTCATTAATTTATTTATCTAACCTTTATTTAACCAGATGAGTCGATTGGGAACCCATTCTCATTTATAACGACGATCTGGCCAAGAGGCAGCAGCAACAGAGACATAAGTAGCATTGCACCAAAGAACAACAGACAGATAACACAAAAACAAGATAAAGATGAGCTAAAAACAGACATAAAAAAACATAAAGACTGTTCTCATATACATATTTAAAACAATCCAAGCACAGAAGCAGGCACATTGATCAGAAACTATTGATCGTAAGGAATTGTTGAAGGTAGATAATGGAACGTAGGTAGTGAGCTTTAGTGATTTTTGCAGTTGGAAGCAGTCCTATAAATGATGTCACCGTAATCTAAGATGGGAAGGATTGTCATTTTGACCAAGGTTTGCTTTGCAGAATGAGTAAAGGATGACCTGTTGCGGTACAGAAACCCAATCCTTGACTTGACTTCAGAGAGTAATGAATTAATGTGAATGTCAAATGAAAGTGTGCTGCCAAGCCAGATACCCAGATACTTATAGGAACTGACAAGTTGTAGTTCTGTACCATCCAGGGAAACATACTAGGGTGGCAAGTGGATTGAGGTAAATTACGGTTGAAGATCATAAACTTTGTTTTACTTGTGTTTAAATGAAGGTGAAGGTTGGAGAAGGCATGTTGAAGACAATTAAAGCTGTGCTGCAAGGAGGACAAAGCTGCATTCAAAGAAGAACTGCATGCATATAAAATGGTTCCGTCCGCATATAAATGTATATGGGAACTGTCAACAGCATGAACAATGTTATTGATATAGATTTTGAATAAGGTTGGGCCCAGTATTGACCCTTGAGGAACGCCCAGAGGAGCAGATGGATAACCCTCTGTTCCCATTAATTGCATACGGTCTAAGATATAACGTCTGAACCATGCCACAGATGATGTGATGTGATACCTCATTTCCAAAAGTTAGTTTCTTGGAAATATTTTATAATTTTTACACAATCAACTGAAAAAGAAAAGGTGTTGTAACCTTACCAACATTGAGTCCTCATCTGATGCCCTTTGTGAAGGAGGTGCTGATATCTGTATGTTCATACGGCTTCAGTATCCTGAAACCTTAGGTCTACCTGTTTCAGCCAAAATCTGTGGAAATTTTATTCAGTACAACAGTCAATGATGTTTCACTTCAAATAGAACAAACGATAAAAGTTGACAAGTTCTAAAACAAATTTGAGCCATTAGAGTTGCAATCAGTAAAAGAACCACAAGTTTTCAGACTTTTTAAGTCCTTGTCAAGCTGCTGTTTGATCGATCAGCGCTACATGGTTTTAATAGGATCTCTTGATTATGGAACAAGTTGTTTTGTTGAAAACACAAAAGCACATCCACAACATCAAGTCCTTTTGTACGTGAGCGTATGGTTGGATTCCTCATCTACAAATGTACTCTCATCATAAATAATGTTGCAGGGTCCTGGACAGCTAAAGCTTCTCCTTGTTTACAAACTCAATTTGATTTTACACCTTTAAGGAGGCGAAGCAGTGATAATGTTTCTGATTCGGCCCTCTCATGGGACAGCGCCGTATCTGATCTAGCTTGGGGAGAAATATTAGACAGTTCCAGTCCCTGTTTAGAGACAGACATCCGGTCCCTTCAGCTCCCTGCCAAACTCATTAGGAAAGTCCTCTCTAACATTAGGGGAGCTCCCCAAGTAAAGGGATTAGGAGATCTCTTTCTCGTCTGGAGCAGTGCCCTCTGCATATGATCTGAATCAACTCAACACATGATGTCCTCTGAGCTGCTCTTTCAGAACAAGTTGGTGTTCATTGCAATAATATCTGTAAAAAAAAACGAGGACTAGACTCTGAAATGTAGTGTTACAATCAAGATGAAACAGAAATCAAAGTAAAATGAAAGTCCTGAGCTGACTGACTTCTCCCATAGAAACCTGGTTGGTGGGGAAATTAGAGAAACTTCATTTCTAAGTATTTTTAAATTGGATGATGCAAATTTCTGTTTTGCTCCCTCAGTTTTTAATGTAAAAAAAACATCCGATGTCATCAGAACAGGAGGTGGTCAGGGAGCTACTTCCACACGGCCCACCCCCCGGGGGAAAAGCAATGGCTGGGTGCACTGGATGACAGGTGACAGGCAAGGGCGAAGGCAAGGGCTTGGGTAATGGGGCCATCAAGAGATGACCTTCAGCGTGCAATTCAGAGTTTGAAACCAGAATGACAGTCTTCCTCTCTGAGTCTGGTTCCATTGGCTGTTTCCACTATACTTTTACCAGACCTTCACAGTATGCCCGCATCTCCATTTCACCAGGCCATCCCAAAAGGACCAACCAAGTATCTACCTTGGGGTACCTTCCTGGGGGGAGTACCTACCTTGAGGTAGTTACTCAGAAATGACCTGAGAAGCCCATTTTTTTATGGAGACACAACGGCTGAGAGGACCAACCCAGCGTATTTTCCCTGCCACCTTCCCCCGTCCCAGAAATGACCCTGAACTTGTATAGTTGAAAGGCAGATGGTTCTAATTCAAAATGGACTGCTCTCTCCAGGTTGGATGTGAGTCCCTGGCTCAAGTGAAGAAGTTTAAAGTAGACATATCATGCTTTTAAATTCTTCCTTTTTGCATCTAAATCATTCAGCAGTGGTCCATATACAGTGGAACTGCAGTTATTAGGTCTGAATTCCTCATTATTGTTTCTGTCAGACACCTTCTCTACCTCTGTTCTGAGCAGAGTCTCAAAAATGGCCCGTTTTGGTACTGTCTCTTTAAATCTGAATGAAGCTCTGCAAACCCCGCCCCCCCTCCACTGAGCAAGACCTTACACTCCACCCCAGTCGGACATTTTTGTAGTTTGACAGAGAAAATACTATTTAGAGTAGCAGAAACATTATATTTGCATTGTTAAAACATGAGGTGAGAGTTTCCCAACACCCTGCCCTTCAACACGCACCCCCCCCCCCCCCCCCCCCCACACACACACACACACACACAACGGCTCCAAATGAATGTAAAGCAATGGTGTTATCACTGTAATATGAACCATCAATACCAGCACATTAGAAAATATCATTTAACACCTATGAATACCATATCTGCTACATATATATACACTGCTCACAAAAATTAAAGGAACACTTTAAAGAAACACATTAGATTCATCAGATCTCAATATGAAGTTGGATATCTATACAAATAACGACAGGGCAATGTCTTAGGAACAAAAGGATGCCAAGTCTTTTAATGGAAATAAAAGTTTTCAGCCTACAGAGGGCTCAATTGTGTAGACACCCTAAAATCAGAGTGAAACGAAGATGTGGCAGGCTAGTCCATTATTTCAAAAACTTCATTTCTTTAGCTAGTCTTAGTTCTGGGGATAAGGTGGATCCATGGGGACCTCAGAGTAGATCTGCTACTCTTCTACACTGAGAAGAGGATCTGATTAGAATGTTTCCTCATCACCGCCCTCTGGAAGTTTTCTGGGTGAACAAGGAGGAGACCCAGGGAATGCTTACTGGAGGGATTCCATATCCTCTCTGGCCTGGGATTGTATCAGGAGGAGTAGAAGAGTGTCTCAGGAGAAATTTCATTCCTGGATCTCTTAGTTCTACAACCAGACATTGGACAATGGATGGATGGACGGTTGACTAGGTGCTAGCACACTAGTGACTTTCAGTCATGAAGATGATTTGTGAAATCATGTTAAAACAGAGACTAGGACAGTAAATTATCCACTCCACATTAGGCAGGAGAGCAAAATATCCACGATATCTCGTTGGTTAGAAACCAAACATGTGCGCCCAGAGAGAGCTGAACAACCATGCTGTGTTGTACAAACTATTACAATAAAGACAGTGTACAACGTGTCAGTGATGTGGCTGTAGTTGGTAATTAGATTTGAGTCTTTCCAGTTTTCCTCCTACTTTATAACATAATGAGGCACCCATGACTGCTCCAGTGACACGAAGACAACAACATGGTGATCTATTCCACTGGAGGGCATGACTGTTACGGGGGAAACGAGATTAAAACATCAAACCCAAGAAGAGAAGATACACAACATAAAACTATCAAAACAATAGAGGTTCAGTTCAGTTCATGTCCCCATGGGGAAATGTGGTGTACAGCAGCAAACAAATGAACATATCAACACAATAACACACAAAAGGAACGTTAGAAAACCTGCTGTGATTGGTTAAAACTGATGAAGAGCTGTGATGATGCTGGGGACAAAGGAATATTTGTATTAATTGCACCTTATTTGTAACAATTTGTACCTGCAATGTGATGGAAGGAGAACAAATTCAGCTGAAAGGGGATGGTTCTAACCCTTTCACAAGCTCTGTTCTTTGCAGAAAGGTCAGAATGAGAAGGATTTATATATATATATATATATATATATATATATATATATATATATATATATATATATATATATATATATCAGCTGACCTGTCCTGCTTTTTAAACCACTTGTTTTGAGACATTGATATTTTTTTCTTTGTCTACTTACACAAAAAGAACGTATCAGGACACAAATCATCCATACATCCATTGTCTATACCCGCTTATCCAAGCAGGGTTGAGGGGGAGTGGTGCCTATCTCCAGTAAGCTTCGGGCATGCAGGCCGGGTACACCCTGGACAGGTTTCCAGTCCATCACAGGGCAACACAGAGGACACCTAAGGACAATTTAGATAGACCAATCAACCTGACAGTCATATTTTTGGACTGTGGGACGAAGTCGGGGTACCCGAAGAGAGTCCATGCATGCACAGGACGAACATGCAAGCTCCATGCAGCGAGACCCCAGGCTGGGATGCAAACCCAGGACCTCCACAGCTAACCACTGCACCACTGTGCAGCCCCTGGACACAAATCAATCAACTGCACATTTGTACTTCAATTCAATTCAGTTTATTTCTATAGCGCCAAATCACGACAAGAGTCGTCTCAAGGCACTTCACAAAGTAAACATTTCAATACAGTTCAGTTCATAAGCCAATCAGTAAAAAAGTTTCCTATATAAGGGACCCAGCAGATTGCATCAAGACACTGACTAGTGTCATTGTGTTGGTACAATCCTCATACTAAGCAAGCATTTAGCGACAGTGGGAAGGAAAACTCCCTTTTAACAGGAAGAAACCTCCAGAGGATCCTGGCTCAGTATGAGCAGCCATCCGCTACGACTCACTGGGGGTTGAGAAGACACAACACACACACCCCACACACACACACACACACACACACACACACACACACACACACACACACACACACACACACACACACACACACACACACCACATATATCAAGTAGTGTTTCTATGGCTACACTGTGATTTCTTAGTAGAAGTTCTATTTAGTAAGAGTAAGAGAAACTTTATTGTCTTTATCTGAGTGAATCTATAATTAATTCAATAGGTGAACTAATAGTAGCACATTCTATGTTAAAGAAAGTAAGATGTAATATCAGGAAAGGGAGAATGTTAGGTGGTTGGCAGCAGTGTGCCAGCCGATGGCCCCCTCCATGAGGCCACCACAGCTCAGCAGAACGCCAGTGTAGCTTCTTCTGGGGAGAAAAACACTTAGAGAGAAAATAAAGTTAACAGCTGAAATAACAGGAAATAATGCAATTAGAGAGTGGTGGTAGAAGAGAGTAGCAGAGTGTGGAAAGTGGTCAGTATGTCCTCCAGCAGTCTAAGCCTATAGCAGCATAGCTACAGAGATAATTCAGGATAACCTAGCCTTTTAGATGGAGGCATGTTGGAGGCAGGGCCAGGGAGAAGTCTTTAACGACTGTAGTCCCCTCAGTACACTCCACCTTCCTCTGCTCCCCACTCGTCTAAACCAATGTTCTAGGGACTTGTGCACCCATTCTATGAAATGGTTAAGTAGTGTGTCTCCAGCCTGTGTCCCTGCATGCTGCCTGTACCCATATAGAACATGCTATTAAATTAGTGCAACACTGAGGCATGTCTCCATGTGAAATCTGATTAGCGCAGCACTGAATGACGTGTTCTTAGACCCAAATCAATGATGCTGTTTTCTTTTCTTTGGCCACCCTGTCTCTTAGGAATACGAGGCACATTTTGTATGAATGATTTGCCAAATGGACCTAAAACCCTCACTAGGAGGCAAGTTTGGCAATTACCTCATCAGATAATCTGTTTCTTGATTGAACCTTAAAATGGATCGTGCAAGCGGGAGGCTTTTTAGGACAAATCCTCTGGGAACATTGGAGCGTGTTCTTGTCAACAACCAGTGACTCATCCATTAAAGAAAAGTGCTTCCTGCGATCTGAAACCAAAATAGACTACCATTACAGAGGTTAGCTGTACTAGTTATTCAACGCTTTTAATGCAGTGCTTTTAAATGAATGATTCAGTGCAGAGCACCGTGTCTTTCCAGCTAAACACATATGTACCAGGCAATGGCTCTTTCCCATCTGACATTTAATTGTGTGTATCTCCAGAATGTCACAGCTTGTTCTTCTCTAAATCTGCTGCTAAACACTGTTGCTGCTCACCGCCGTCCAATGGCAGCTGAAGAAAGCAAGCTAACGTTTCACATTTAGAAACGCCCCGAGCAAATTTGGGTGAAGCCATGCTCTGGTATGACCTCCAAATGAATAGATATATTCAAGAGTTTGGGTGTCACATGCTGGCTTCACAATGCTTACTTAGTAATTAATCTTAAGCTGTTGGTGATGTTTGTCCTAAAGTAAAAATACACTCATGCACGGAAGGGTGGGGGTGCTCGTGCTCTTTTTATTTGCAGAAACACATCATGTTTTTCTTGATGTTCTGCTACTTTTACTTGCTTTGATTGGGTGTTGCTGTGTGTTCCTTGGCCTTATAAGACCCGAGCCTGCAGCTCTTTAGAAATGTAGCTTTCTCAGGGTGTCCAGAGTGACTACTGAGCTATTGAGCCACACATTTCCTGGGAGCTCTACTTCAATATGTGGCACAAAGCAGACCCACACACACTCACAGTAGAATATGTGTGTCTAGTACTGTATGCTTGGCCCGCTTGGCTTTGTTTTTTTAATGTATGTAGAAATGGAAACGATCAAAAGCTCATCAGATCCGTTGCTCGTGGGATTGCTCTGTGAATGCAGAACATTAGCGTTTCACATCAGTCTAAAAATAGAAGTGCATTTGTGTGTTTTCTGACGAATAGGGACAAACGTCTTTGCATCTTTGTCTGTAACACCGGGGTCACTGGTAATGAGAGAGTGAACACGTCTCCACCAAGCTGATTATTGTACAAGCCTATAATCTGTGAACATCTGCAGCCTGACTGGTCTGCCGCCACTGGTCGCCACAGTGTGAGAAACCTGCCAGCAGCAGATTTATCCACTTTTGCTCAGAAAAACCTCCGTTTGGACCCAAATATGGGATTGCTCAATCCCAGCACGGAAGCAAGGTTGTACGTAAATCGACTTGTTCAGATTTAATTCAGAAAAATCACATTTGTGTCGTTTCTCTGTTAAGAGCATCCAGTTTCCAGTATAGACACATATATGAGATAGATAGATAGATAGATAGATAGACAGACAGACAGACAGACAGACAGACAAAGGATTCTAAAGATCCTTTTAGAATTGCCTTTAAAACTAAAGTCATTCTAACAGGGAGTTCAGGAGGTTTATGAATCATTCTTACCTTTCCTGTTGTTGACTTCTCTTTGAAGAACCCCAGTTTGGAAAAAAATGGAGCTTAAATCTGACAAAAAAAATGGCGCATTATGGGCGAGTCACAGTTAACACAGTTAAAACCATTAGACAAGACAAGACTAGAGTGTCAGGAACTGGTTGAGAAGTGGACTAAGCAGACACAAGCGTGAGTAGGAATGTGGCGTGTGTTGTATGACCCAAACGCAGAGTGAACTGACGCTGGGTTTGAACAGACACGCAGTTAATATAGGAAGCCGCGACACGCAGCTCAAATGGAAATGAGAGCATGTGTGGCTCCAGAATAAAAAGAGCGACTTACTGGTAGTCGACAGGACTGGCACAGACAGACTGGACTGGAAAGTTCTGGAAGGTTCATCTGGAACGGTTGGAACGTTACCTGGCACGAAATTGATGACTGAGCTACGAGCTATGAGTCTGGGGGGCTGGTGACATTGGGAGGAAGTCCGGTGCAGGGCATGATGGGAATATTGAGGCTGGTTAGGTTTGAGGGGAATGACTGGTGGAATGCAGGCTGGTTCTGGAGTTCTGGGGCAGGTTTGGGTCTGAGGTGGGGAGTTCAGGGGTGATCAGAAACGAGGAGGAGGTAGAGGAGCCAGGATCGTAACAGAGAGCTTCATTTATATAGCACATTTCATACACAGAGTCAACTCAATGCAAATGTAAATTTAGATAACATTTTTATTCAAATAAAAAACTTTTTTGGGTTATTTACTGTAAAAATTAGCATCAAAGCTAACTATCAGTAGCATTTCCAGTTCAGTATCTGGTCAGAGAGATTTCATTTTTTCACTGAAAAATCTGAAAGTGCAAAAATTCAAACTATGAAAGTTTATAAAATAGCAATGACATAAATCACTATTGCGACATTGTTGAGATTAGAGTTAAAATGGCAATAATCCATTCTGCAATTCTCACCATTTCTCAACACCCAAGTACGTTCTTGCGTAGTTGACAAGTATGTGCTTTGCAAGTACAGCAGAAAGTCCATTCTACCGAGTACAGATGTACAAGAATGGCCGTGACCTAAGAATGACCTGAAATAAAAATAAAAGGCAACGCTGGTTTTATTTTGATAGTGAGTTAGCTAATTAACATTTTGCAGTATCATGAAAAGTAAAAAAAGGAGTATACTCAGCAAATTTTACAAGTAACACTACAGTTATGAGCTTTCTCCTTCCCTTCTGGGTATAACAGTTTGTGACAGTGCATTATGGGATACCTTGCTGACCCAAGTCCACAGAAGGATGCGTTGATTCGTCTTCAATACAACAAGCGCAGCAAGAACACATCTGGGAACTTTGAACGTACTTGCCATGGTACATACTTAGGATTGGAACAGTACTTGGGCTAACGTTGATAACGTTCCACGAGTACTCAAGCTCAGACACGTATGCATATTGAGAAAAAAGGCCTAGCCTTTAGCTCATCAATCCCATTAGTTTCTCTAAACTAAATGTTCAAACATCCATCTACAGCAGGGGAAAAAACTAAGTATTTAAACTTTTTAAAATCCAGTTTGTTGCTTTAAGTGAATTTCTGCCAGAATTTGACATTTTGGAAACTGGACCACTAAACCCAACCATCTGCTCAGTGCACGGCGACAGTAAATCCCATAAAGTTGTGACATTTGCAGTACTTTGCTACATGTTTCTGTTAAACAGTAGCTCATTGTTGTTGCTTCCACATCCTGAGCTGATGAAATCAGCAGCTGTAAGCTGTGTGTTCCTGTGACTGGGAGGACTGTGCCATGCTGGCAGCTCAAGTGAGGCAAATCCAGTCTGTTCCAATTATGAAGCAGAGCACTTTACTCCATTTAAGTGCATTACTCCCTAATCAGTGCATGGCAGTACTTGTTAGTGCATGGCCTTCTCTCTTATTTATGCAAAAGGTAAAAGTTTCGGGGAAATTAGCTCTAATTTCCCCATTACAGTAAATCCTCACATTTGCGTGAAAAGTGTTATTTTTATTTGAAATTTGACATTTTAGAAGATTGTTTTGAGTAAAAAAATCCACCTTAAAGCACGCACCCTGCTAAAGTAAAACAAATTAAACTTTTCACTGTTCAGTCATAACATTATGACCACATCTGGTGCTTAAAAGTCAGCAGGAGATCCTTCAAGTCCAGTAAATGATTTGTAAGAATCAGTTTTATTTATCACACAGATCATGAAGGAACACCTGTTAGGCCTCAGATCTGACTTCCTGTTCTGTTAATATTGGTAAAGAAAAAGAAATATTACATTGTCTCATGTTACGCCCCGGGCTGCACAGTGGAGCAGTGGTTAGCGCAGTTGCCTTGCAGCAAGAAGGTTCTGGGTTCACATCCCGGCCTGGGGTCTTTCTGCATGGAGTTTGCATGTTCTCCCTGTGCACGCGTGGGTTCTCTCCGGGTACTCCGGCTTCCTCTCACAGTCCAAAAACATGACTGTCAGGTTGATTGGTCTCTCTAAATTGTCCTTAGGTGTGTGTGTGGTTGTTTGTCCTGTGTGTTTCTGTGTTGCCCTGCGATGGACTGGCAACCTGTCCAGGGTGTACCCCGCCTGTTTGCCCAATGTCTGCTGGAGATAGGCACCAGCCCCCCGTGACCCTGCTCGGATAAGCGATTACAGAAAATGGATGGATGGATGTTACGCCCCTGAGACGTACTCACCTACTTTGGTAAATAAGTTTGTTCTTTCAGAAGTGTCAGATCACCTCTAGTTGCTCGTCCAACTCTCATAATTTATTATCGATCTAGAGTAAAATCTCCTCTTGTAGAGAAAAACAATCATAAAAAAGATATTTCGGTCTCACCTTACAACCAGCTATTAGTACAGCCAACAATCAGGCTCTTAAACGTCTATAACCAGGTGATTCCTCAGGAGTAATATGAGCCAGTGTAGCTTTAATCACTGAGACTGGTGGCAGCAGGCTGCAGCCTTCCATTATCAACGAAACAACGAATGGTAAATAAATAACACCACACTCCTTTGTGCATTGTCAGTTTTCCAATTTGGCATAAAATGTTTGCATCATGTTCTAGTCATTACACAAAGTGCATAATGTTCGCTTAGTGGTCATTGGATTGTGCAAATTAGATGTAAAGGGTTGTTTCACAATTAAATCATGATTAAAAACTGAGTTAGTTTATTTGTAGAACTACCTCAGTACAGTGTCTCATTAAATTTACCTGTAATCAAACCCCTTATTAAGAAACCCAGTCTTGATGTTTCTGTATTATCGAATTATCAACCGATTTCTATGCTTCCATTTCTTTCTAAGGTTCTCGAGAAAGTCGTTTTTAAGCAATTGTCAGAATATCTGGATGATAGCCAAATCTTAGAAGTCTTTCCATCGGGTTTTAGAGCAAAGCATAGTACTGAGACTGAGCTTGTGAGAGTGTTTAATGACATTTACACGTACACTGATGCGGGTGAATCAGTTTTTATTGCTCCTGGATTTGACTGCGGGCCTTTGATACTCTTGATCACGTTATTCTTCTTGATCGTCTTGAGAAGTGTGTGGGTATCAGTGGCTCTGCACTCCGCTGGCTGAGTTCCTACCTGTCAGATAGGTATGTGACTGTTAGGATTGGAAATTTTAGCTCGAGTGACGCTCGTCTTAAATATGGGGTCCCACAGGGCTCTGTACTCGGTCCGCTGCTTTTTAATCTTTACTTGCTCCAACTTGGTGCTATTTTTATGAAATATGGCCTTGACTTTCATGTTTATGCTGATGACTGTCAGGTCTATGCTCCCACTAAAGCTAAGGAAGTAGCTTTATTGTGCCTCCGTGAGGTTAAAGACTAGATGAGCTGCAATTTTTTGCAGATTAATGATTCTAAGACAGAGCTAATTATGCTGGCACCCAGTGGTTCTCCAGTATTTCCAGTCATTTGTGAATGGTCTTTCATATGGTGCAAAGGATGTGGTGTCTAATCTGGGTGTTAAGGTTGATTCTCAGCTTAATTTTGATTTGCAAATCAATAATGTTGTACGATCTTGCTTTTATCAGCTGAGAAATCTATATAAGGTGAAGTCTTTTTTGATTAAGAAGAATTTGGAGAAGCTTATACATGCCTTCATAACTTCTTGTCTAGATTACTGCAATAGTTTTTACCATGGCATTAGTCAGAGGTGTATTGTCAGATTGCAGCTAGTTCAGAATGCTGCAGCCTGTCTTGTATCTCTACACTGGGTCCCTGTTAAGTTTTGTGTGCAATTTAAGATTTTGGTTCTGGCTTATAAATGTTTAAATGGCCTTGCACCTGTCTATCTCTCTGAGCTTCTCGTGCCGTATGTTCCATCTCGTGTACTAAATGTCTTCAAGATAACTAGAAAAGTCCAGCTGTGTTCAGCTAAAACTCTCAGGATGATCATGTCCAGGAAGTGAAACTTAAGCTGCTGTCAGTAACCATATAACATATTTTAATAATTACAACTCTCAACAGACTAAATAGTGCAGAAAAGAAAAAAAATAATCTCACAACTTTGCGTGTTGAGATTTATTATTATTATTATTATATATTATTATTATAGGGCAGCAGTAGCTCAGGAGGTAGAGCGGGTTGTCCAGTAATCGGAAGGTTGCAGGTTCGATCACGGCTCCGGCCAGAGAATGCTGCTGTGTGTCCTTGGGCAAGACACTTAACCCGCCTTGCCTGCTGGTGGTGGTCGGAGGGACTGGTGGCGCCAGTGCTCGGCAGCCTCGCCTCTGTCAGTGCGCCCCAGGGCAGCTGTAGCTACGATGTAGCTCATCCCCACCAGCGTGTGAATGTGTGTGTGAATGGGTGGATGACTGATTGTGTTGTGAAGCACCTTGGGGGGTTGTAGAACCCTAAGAAGGCGCTATACAAATACAGGCCATTTACCATTTTACCATTATTATTATTATTATATTCATTTATTTATTAGCCACATCGGCTCCTAGTGGGTGGAAGTGGAGATCAGCTGTGTTTTAAGTTGATTCTCCGTGTGTTTTTATTTCTGCAGTGAGCCATAAAACTCACCTCACTCCGCCTGGAGTTTGTTCTTCAAAACTCGTATTAAATCTACGGTGATGACGCGTTTTAATGAGCTTCCTCCGCGCGGTATTTTTCATTGCAGGATGCAGTTTCCATCACTTCTAAACAATTAATTTAGTTCGGAACACGGGTTTGATTTTTGCTGCTGCACGTCTCCACAGGGGCCACAGCCGCGGGAGACATTACGCTTTTTACCTCGCGCACCCCCTAGCGGCAGCTCACGCACCTCCAGGGGTGCGCGCACCACACTTTGGGAATCCCTGATGTAGACAATTTAAGTGTATGCAGATGATACCGCCATGTGTTGACAAGGGACGATGAATGCATTATGATACACAACCAGCTCCGGTGGCCTAGTGGTAGAGTGTCTGCCCCGGGACTGGGAGATCGGGTTCGAATCCCGGTCGGGTCATACCAAAGACCTTGAAAAAATGGGACCCAATGCCTCCTCGCTTGACACTCAGCACTAAGGGGTTGGATTGGGGGGTTAAACCACCAAATAGTTCCCAAACGCGGCCACAGCTGCAGCTCACCGCTCCCCACCACGGGGATGGGTCAAATGCGGAGATGTAATTTCACCATTGTGTGATGATGACTTGGGATTTTAACTTTAATAATTTTCAATTTGGTTAAAAGTGTTAAGCCTCCCACTAAATGTAAATAAGACTGTCAGTATATTTTACAAGAAAGCAGATAGGTAGCCTGACTGCCATTAGGTACCAAGATGAGATCCTCAGACCCCTGTGAGACCATATGCTGGTGCGGTCGGCCCTGGGTTCCTCCTCATTGCAAGACAATGCTAGCCTGGCAAGCCATCCTTCATATGTGAATATATAGTCTGGCCATGAACCATTGACGGCTCTCAGTTGTGAGGTGGGATCTACGGTTGCCTTTCAAACTGTTTGCACGCAATTGGATAGCGCTAGGACCAATCAGAGTAACGAACAACGTGACGTAATCACAGCGACAGAATAGAGGGAGGCAGCAATGGCGTCTACATCAATGATTTCTGTCGTTTTTGTATAAAAACACGTGAATATCAGGTGTACTGGGACATTGCACTACTTTGATAAAAATAAGAAGCTGCTAAGTATAGCTGACAGACTTACAGGAGCATGCCCAGGTGTTGTAGGGAGGCCATACAGACAAATGGAGGCCACACCCACTACTGAGCCTCATTTTGACTTGTTTTAAGGCCTTTACATCAAAGTTAGATCAGCCTGTAGTGTGTTTTTCCACTTTAGTTTTGAGTGTGACTCCAAATCCAGACCTCCATGGGTTGATAAATCTGATTTCCATTGATCATTTTTGTGATTTTGTTGTCAGCACATTCAACTACGTAAAAAACTAAGTATTTAATAAGAATATTTCGTTCATTCAGATCTAGGATGTCTTATTTTTGCGTTCCCTTTATTTTTTGAGCAGTGTATCTTATTATAATATGTCCCCTTTAATGAAAAAGAGGTTAAATACTCAGCACCTGTTACCTAAAGAATAAAATAACCCAGCTCGGTTGTACCAACTTATAAAAACACACACTTTGCTACAGCTTCAGATGAAACACAGGCCATCATGATGTGTTGAGTGAATTTATTTCCCAGTGACGCTTTTAACTTTAAAACAACCTCTAAAAAGTTTCGTGAACACTTTCAGAAATCCCTCAGGCCAAAGGGTCTCTTTTGATGCTCCAGTTATCTGGGACAACCTCAATCCTGCACTTATGTTAATCCATCCGTCGCTGTACCATGCAGCTGGTGCCTGTGACACGGGCCTGAACTAAAGCAGATTTCCAGTGATCTACAAACCCGGATGGCATACACGCAGTCTGAGCCAGGGGCCTCTTACGCAAGTTCAGCCAGCTGTGGCTGTTTGGGCTCTGCGTGCAGGGAATGTGTTTACATAACGCTCATTTAGGCTTTTTCACTTCACATAGCAGGCCCTAAATAAACTCAAAGGCAAGCAAACACAATTCTTTTTATATTTGTTGCACTTTTTAAAACTTTCTAACAATCAGAGAGAAAACAAGCGGCAGTGGTTCAGTGAACAGGAATGTAAATTGTTCCTTTGCTGTAACGTCTAAACTGATTCCCTGGTACTCGGGTGCATATTTAATCACAGAACCTATTTTCCTACCTCTGAGTTATCTCTAAACGGTTGATGTACAGTACACATACAAGAGAACAGTTCAAAGTCCAGTTCCAGCTGCTGCTGGAACGGAACAGTCCCTGCGTTCCATGGCAGGGTTCAGATTTTATAACACAAACATTAAACCCGCCAACAGAGTGGCACGACATGAAGACGGTGTTTGTTTACTTCTGCAAGCTAACTGTGCAGTCAAACGAAGTCAAATGTTTCCTCTAAAATAAGGAGTCATGGCACAAAAAAGTAATTTTTTACATAAAATCTAATTATTCAGAAAATATACAGAAGAATCTAAATGTTGCTCACATAAAACAAACGAAAGGCCGTGTGCCGCTGGAGGGAATCCGTAGCTACTGCCTTTTATACAAGAGTCTTTAGAGCTACAATGGCTGATCGACAAAACAAGCTAGCTTAAACATTTTTTCATGTTCTAATGCTGCGTTCGAGTTACCTCAAAACTCGGAACTAGGAATGACGTCACACCCGAGTTAACAGCGTTCTGGTTACCGTAGTCGGAGAAGTCGGAATTCCAATATGGCGACTCACGCGAAAACTGCTGTTTTGGTGGCTCTCAACGAACACAGACGACTAATAAACAACACTTTTAGGTTGTTCAGCTTAGAGATGCAAGCGCTACATGTAACATTGATTTTAAACGCACGTAAAATAAACACATTTCATCCAAAACTTACTGTTGTCGATACGGAGAGCTGCCATCTTGGATCTCAAGGTTGGAGTTCTGAAAAACTTCAGAGTTTCCGACTGGGAGGTGTGACTTTCCGGGGTGTTTTATTTGAATTTTCCTACTCAGAAGTCGGGATTTCCGAGTTCCGAGGACAAATTGAACGCACCATAACATAGCTGTAGGTATATTGTGAATATAAAAAATTAATGACGTGGTTCTATCAAATTTGTTTAAAAACCTCAGCCGATAACACAACTTGGTACAAAACAAGTGACTGAACCAGTTGTTGGTCTTACAGACATGAATACGTAGACGCCCCATTGGGCGCTGGAGAGTTTAACATCATCGCCGCCATATTGGATGGGTCCATCACACTCCAAACCCAACTGGAGTCAATGCAGAGTGAGCAACTATGCCCGTTTTTTGTGCAGCCTACAGTTGCAACAACCAGCGTACTATAGAAAACAGATCACGTGGAATTACTATTGACTTTTCTAGACTACCTGTTAGGATTTGATATTTTAATTTATTTAGTTTGATTATATTTATATTTTATATATCATATCATGCTATACCACATGTCTGATTTTGTGAAAAAGCATAATAAAATGTATTTCTAGATTCTCCACTGGTCGACTGTAAAAGTTATTCAGTTGTAGACGAACATCCAAAAACAGACGTCCTGAGAGAATTATTAAAATGAATCCATACTCACAGGCAAAAACATCAATGTCAGAAAACAAATCTTGGCTCTATTCTCAGATGTAGTTTCTTTGGCCTAAATGTCATAAAGAAGATGTGTTTTCTATTAATCTGTCTCTCAATGATGAAATGGACAGAAGATAAACCACCTCTGCAGTGATGGAGATGTGACATAGTGGAGGTGTCAGCAGATTGTTCATCCTAGTTTACCTTTTTGATTTTTTCTATCTTTTGCAAGTTTACTAACCAACATCAGTTACTGGTGCACCACGTGTTGTTACACATGGCCGACCCACATGTGAAATAAGCATGTTTAATGTTACAGCTGTGGTTTCTAATATGAATGAATGCCTTGTGAGTCAATCGCTCTGGCGTTCCTGTTTCTGGAAGTAGAAGTTACCTGGTTGAAAGGAGGGCAGAAAACGGTGATTTGTGGACTTCTCTCCTCTGATTGGCTAACAGCAACACGACTCTACCACTGACTCTGTTTGCTCTGCAACGTTGATGTTTATCTCCACAAATAACACAAGCCTGGAGGAGTTCTGCTGTGTGGTGGAGTCGCTAATGCTAACGGTTAGCTTCTACTAGCCAAGATGCACTCTGCTTTCGCTTGGCTGCAAAAATGAGTGACCAATCATGTTAAATAACAAGTAGAAAATGTTTTTTTCTCGGTGAACTTGCTCTTTAATATTTGTTGGTGCTACTGGTGCCACCGCCTCTGTTAGAGTGGCCCTGAGCCCCATCCCGTTTTTTTGCCTGAGGCAGAGAACCTCAGCCTGATCTGTGTTAAGCCCTGGACTTTAAATCCCTCTCAGACGCTCAGTAATGCGCTCGGTGTGGGACCACACCGAGGTCATGTCACTCATCTGAGCCCAGACCGCAGCTCCCCGTCTGACGGAGGGATCTCCCCCTCCCCCACCGTCCTCTTCATCCTCTTTCATTTCTTCTTAACCACTGACACTCAGCTCGGGCCGCTGTTTGACCTTTAACACGCATCTGCTCCACAGCCAGACATAAGATTATGAATCAGCTGTGTATGGACTGGCCTTTTTGATTACTAACATCACTTCTAATAAGGATCTGTGGAGCTCATGAGAGATTACAAAATCAGAATGTTTCATGTAATTTCACCCCGACTGTGTTGAGTTTTGGATGCACATTCGACCTGCCGTAATGCACAAAGGTATTTAATCAGAAATGAAGATGAAAAATAACAGAAGTTAAATCCTGGTTTTTTTAGATTTGGCCTTACAGGAATGGTGAGTTTTGATGTTGCAAGCACTTCTCTTGATAAACCAGAAGCTCTAACCTCAGCTAAACAGGAGCACATTGTATTGCATGGTGTCATTCCACCTTAATAAAAGCATTGTTTGCTGCTCTGGAGCATACAGGTGCGTGTTAACACAATGCCAAAGAAGGACAACAGTAATGACTGGAGGTGCAGCGGTATGTTTTGGTGCATTTAGCTAGCAGCTACAACCTAGAAATAAGGAAGTGAAAGTTTTCAGCATCAGACACGATGAATGGCTGAGTCAGAACAACAGAAATGAGTCATATTTAGCAATAAAACATGAATATTTCCCCACAGGCATCAAGTTATAGAAAGTGAATCTAGATCAGCTGCATTTAGAAGGTTTGACTTTTTTAGGGAAATCCCTGACAAATGAACGAGGATTCTAATGTGAGCTATGAGCCGGTCGGTCTGGTTGGTGCATAGCGGGTCTATGGTGCATTTAAACACATGACGCTAAGCATGAGCAGCATGTTTGCCCCAACTGGTTCAGCAGCAAAAGTCAAAGTGAGGAAAGTCAGATAAGAGAGCTTTAACTAAAAGTGACAGTCAGGGATTTAAAACCAGCAGTCGGAGGTAATTCGCTCGTCTTTAGAGTCTTTAAAGAAGGAAGATCTGGCTTTGAAGGCCATCGGCCAATTCTCCAGCTCAGTGAGGTCACGGTGGTTTCTCACCTAACTGATCTAAAAACGACCTCAAGCAGTCCGTCTGCGTGTTTCACCGTGAGCTGTAGAAAAGTAGGAAAGAGACTTGTTTTTCAGTTTAAGAGTTAAAGTTAAAGTATTCATCATACAAAGGTGAAACTACATCTCTGCATTTGACCCATCCCCGTGGTGGGGAGTGGAGAGCTGGTTTAACCCCTCAATCCAACCCCTTAATGCTGAGTGTCAAGCAAGGAAGCATTAGGTCCCATTTTTTCAAGGTCTTTGGTATGACCCGACCGGGAATCGAACCCCGATCTCCCAGTCCCACTAGGCCACTGAGCTGGTCGACCGTTGAAGTTCTGCCTGTAGTTTTGTGTTCTTCAGGGCTCTGCTGCCATATGGACGTGGTGACCACATTCAGTAGAACGTCTACAGGAAGAGTAGCCCACATCCTGGGACCATGACTTCAGTCAGACGATGAGTCTTTACAGTAATTTTAGTAAATTACCAGGTACCTGATGCACGCTGGAGACAAACTGAAGCAAACAGCCAGAAAAAAATTCTGATGTGACTCATCGGCATCATTAAGCTCCGACTCACACGTTTGCAGGACTTAACCCTCAAACGTCAAACGTGTCATATTTGCTCGTTTTATTCCTGAATTTCTGGAACCTCTATCTCGTTAACAGGATTAGAACGTTCCTCAAACTTCAGCTCCACTGAATTCTGCACGAGCCCTTGTGGACAATCTAAGTACTGCATCAAATACTTTAGTTTTATTTTATTTCATGTATCAGACCAGTAAGCCGAGGGTTGCCAGTTTGATCCCAGCTCATTCCTGCCTTGTGTCCTTGGGCAAGGCACTTTGTCCTTGTTGCTGCCTCATTTCTGTGAGTCGCTTTGTACAAATGAGTCAAAGACCCAAATGCAAAAGTATCTTTAAGGTGAAACAGGTGTTCACCGTCCATAAAGCTTCAAATTACAGTTGTGAATTTTTACTAATTAAATTAAATGTAATAAACAATAAAATTGTTCTCAACTTTTTACTTTGAGAGACAACTTTTCAAAAAAAAAAAAAGAAAAAATTGTCTCCAATTTAAAGAAACACAAAGTTTAAGTCAGCTGTAATTTAAAACTAAGGACTGGAATGAAAAGGTCAGGATTCTCAGTCATCCGTGGTCTAGTGGGTTCCAGTGGTGCCCCCAAGGGGTGGCCACCCCTAGAAAGTTGCTGGCCCCCCAGGGAAGACCAATGTTCTTTAATCATTCATATTAATGTTTAGTCAACACATAAATGTAAAACCCGATAAAAATGATACAAAAAACATGTATATATGTTTCTGCTGCTCAGCATTTTCAAAATAAAAGCTTATATCTCTATAGTTTCTTTGTGAAAACAGAAACAGGTAATTTCAACTAAAAATTAAAATTCTAAAATCTCAAATAACAAATGCATTTTTCTGATATTTTTGTATTTCTCAAATTTAAGTTAAGTGTTTTGATGCATTTTGTTTTATAATAAAAAAAGCATAAAGGAGCATGCAACGTATCGCTCCAGGCTAAACTCTCCCAGAGTTACCACAAGGACCAGTTTGGTGCGCCACCCCAAAAGTCTCTCTGGCCACCCTTATGAAAATCTTCTGGTTGCGCCTCTGGTGGGTTAAAAAAAGGACTTTCTTAGGTTTAAACAGAAAAGTGTAAAGAACCAAGCTTCATTAATGTGAACCAGTTCATAACACACTCCTCCAGTCCCTCGTCTGGAGGGTTGCTCGGCTCCTGGCCCACATGTGAGAGGTTTTTGTCAGATTCCTGAAGGTGTGACGTCGTATGAAACTGTCCAGCAATCCAGTTTAGAGCTGAGCTGTATGTTTAAGACAGTTGAAACCTCAGACCTCCACTTCTAGTTTAACGCTGTATTTTTGACAAAGATGAGTTCTTTACTCTAACCCACCCACCCCCGCCCTTTGAGAAGTGAGTGTGTGATGGCTCACTGCTAATGAGACTCACTACAGTTCAAAGGCTTGGTACTCTGCACCTGTCTGCTTAAACTGAGAAAGTCTCAGATGTGAAGTGAATCGTCTTCAAGCAAATGAAGTCCAGGCTTCTTTTATCTGAACCCAGCAGAAACACCAAAGCTGCAAATCTGGAAAACAAATTAGCTTCAAACGTTTTCATGCATCTTAGCAACGTTCTAACATAGCTATAAATATATTGTGGAGAAAATAATGAAAAGGCGTAGAGTACAGTGGTTCTCTTGCATTTGTCTAAAACCCTCCACCAATGACACGCTTTGTTTAGCATCTATTGGACCATCCGGTTGTCCGTCTCATTGAACCGCCACACTTCCCTGGGTCCTCCACTCATCTCACACTCACGTATTTATCAACAGAACAACAAAAGACGTTTGGACCTAGAAAACGGAGACTGGTGTTTAGCGCTAGCTCGTTTCCTCTGGCAACGAGGGTTTCCGGCTCCAGCAGAAGCGCCTCAGGGAAGATACTCGATGCTTACGTTTAACACCTAGCTTGTTCTGTAGATTTGCTTAAGCAGCTTTAACAGCAAAGCAAGCAGGTCCCATTACCGCTGAGCAGCAGCAGTATTACTCATCACAGGTGACGGTTACTGTCAGACGTGGACAACCTGGCAAAATAAACTTTAAAAACAGAAAAGCCCGAGTCGAAGAACAACCTAAAACAAGTCACACGCTCTTTTCCCAGATCTAGCCTTCCTGTCACGGAGACAATGATGATCATTCCCAAACATCAACAAAGTAAATGGAAAATAACAGCAAACAGAAACAGCCCTGCTAGTGGAAATGTTTAGTTGTTTTTCTGCTTGACTTGTTTTTTTCTCCTCTCAATACAAATGATTATTTCAAGGCTTTGCTGCCATGATGGTGTGTCCCGTCCCGTCCCGTTTTATTTTGAGCTCATGTGAACCCAAACGCTCACACTACACCTGTTATGTCAGCTAAGTATGTGGTGGTTTACCGATTAGCCTCCAGGGTGGATTTTGGGATCGGGCCAAAGCTTGAGACACGAGTTTGTTAGCAGTTATCAGCTCGCTGCTGTTACAGCCCTGCAGTCTTCCTTTGCTCTGTGGGGCGTTTTAGTCAATTACAGCTGACTGTTTTACCTTTGGTTGCACTGCTGACAAAAGAAAATGAGAATAAAATCTATTCTGCCTACTCAGGGGTCCACCCAGAGGAGCTGGTGGAGGTGGCTGAGAAGAGGACTGTCGTGATTTTCATGTGTGGATTATTTTCAGACCCCAACCAACAACGCTCACCTGCAGGATTTAGGCTCCCTGCAGCCACAGCTATAAGAGAGCAACTGATAAATGACCTGTGTTTGTATGGTGCTTTTGTGAGTCAGAGAACTCCAAAGCCCTTTACACAGTCAGCCATTCACCCATTCCATTCAGTTTAGTTTATTTATATAGCGCCAAATCACGACAAGAGTCGTCTCAAGTCTCAAGTCAATTCCAGCCAGGTCAAGTCAAGCCAACCCAAATCAAGTCAAGTAAAGCAAGTCATGCCAAGTTAATTCAATCCAAATCAAGTCAAGTCCAGTAAGATCAGGTCAGGCCAAGTCAAGTCTAGTCAAGTCTAGTCTACACAAATCGAATCAAGTCAAGCCAAGTCCAGCCAGGTCAAGTCAAGCAACCCAAATCAAGTCAAGCCAAGTCAAGTAAATCAAGTCATGCCAAGTTAATTCAACCTAAATCAAGTCAAGTCAAGTTTAGTCTAGTCTACCCAAATTGAGTCAAGTCCAGTCCAGTCAGGCCAAGTCAGGCCAAGTCAAGTCAAGTCACTCCAAGTCAAGTAAACCCAAACAATCGGCTCTGCTGCATAGACCAGATCCTCCATCACCAAAAACAGTCTGTTAACCTTCGTCTGTCTGATAAAAGTAAATAAAAGTATCTGAAACTTAAATTTGAAATAATAATAAAGTTTTTTTCATAGTAAATATTAAATGTAAACTCAGGCTTTTGTTCATTAAAACTACATAATACAAGTTTTTTCTCTAGTATGGCTTGAATCTCATTCAGTATTTACACTGAGGAGTCTGGGGATGGTGGTATCAACCAGCTATTAGTTAATGGGAGAAACATAAAACCAGCACATTAACATGCAGAGCTCATTCCAAGAGCCAATCAAGCATCTTAGTAACAGTGTGTGCGAGAGCGCTAAAGCACTGAAAAAGCAAACTGTGCCCATTTTCTGAACCTAACCAACCCTGACTAAACACTGCACCAATCTGAAAGCAAACACTAATTGAAAAGCAAAAAAAACTTTTTTTGTGGTCATGTGTAAACACTTCTGCTCCTGATGTCTAATCTCGCAGCGAAGGCCACATCCATGCAGCCGCCTCCAGCTGCAGCAGCTCCTGTGAACCTTTTCTCATCGGGGCCACAAACAGATGAGCGCACGGAAAATATTCTAGTTTCATCAGGTAAAAATCAGCTGATCCAGTCAGATCTGAGTTTCTCCTCATTCTGTCCAAACAACTTTAAAACTAAACAGAAACCAAACAAACAGCAAGTCAATCAGTCAAATTTTATTTATGAAACACGTTTCATGATAAAATCAGTAGTAAGGGCTTTATGTAGTAAAAGCAACAACACGTAGACCTAATGATTAAAAACAAGCTTCACACGCCACTGTAGAATAAAAAATACAAACTCCTGGTGTCAGTCATGCACACACGCACACACACATACACATATACACACACACACTCGCATAAACACACGCTTGCACACACACACATGCTTTCACTCACACCCATGCATGCACACGCACACACACACATACACACACATGCACACACACACATGCATGCGCACACACACACAAATACACACACACGCATGCAAGCACACACATGCGCACACACACACTTGCACACATGCACGCACACACACAAAAAAGCTAAAACAAAATAAATGACTTTAAAAATAAACTAATAAAGGTTTGTCTTGAGCCTCTTCTAAAAAACAAGTGTCTGCAGCCCTGAGGTTCTCCGGCTGCTCCACAGATGAGGGTTGTCATGGTGACACAGCAACAAGAGTACTTTAACTACAGGACAATGAGTAAGACTACAAAAACTACAGATTGTGTCTGGGTTTGTTAGCACACCTACAGAACCCAGAGCTCCTCTCAGCTTGGACCACGGTGGCTTTAGTGATGCTCTTCAGCCTAACGAGAGGTTTTACGAGCTCCTCACCCAGCTGCACGAGGTCAACATGAGTTTTTTAAAGGTCTACTTGTCTAATTGTTGCAACACAAGCACTTCCGCCAGTTCTGAAAATAATATTCTTTTATTAGTGTTCCAGGCCGTTTATAACCCCCGTAATGTGTGTCTTGGTGTTTGCATGCCCACACTCAAGCAGGCGCCGCCCACACTCACAAACACTCACTTTTCCTCCTGTAGAAACTGCATCACTCACGTGACACCGCTGAAAGGACTGAATCAACACAGCAAGAGGTTATAAAAGCAAATTCATTCATGTCACATGACTGACAGGTTGGGTATGGGACAAACGCGGACGGTTGTTGCACAACCATGAAGGATGTTTACGATCCTTCCTTCAGTTTATCTCCTGCACTTGAGCAATTAAAAAACACAAACTGTGCAAAAATGATCAAAATCAAATGGACGTCCAGCACAGAGCAGATCCTGAGGAGCGCGGGTTAAACAGAAGCAGCGCTCGTCTCATTATTTGTAGCGTGAGAGCGAATCCTGCACAATGAGCCCGCTCCTCCCTGTGTGCGTGATGGCCCAGTGGCTGCGGACTCCAGCTCGGCCCGGAGCCATCGGTTGCAACATGAGATATGAGAGCAGAGGGCTGGAGTTTTGGCTTCCCCCCAAGTCACAGAGTGTACTCAAACAAATTCCAGCAGCAAAGTTAATACAGGACAGAGTGGATTTATCTGCGTCTCGGATTGCATTTGTGCAGAGGAACAAGGAGTCTTCCCAACACTGTTTTCAGCTTTTACTTAAACAAACTTAAACAGGAGCTGGAGCTCAGCGGAGCAGCTGCTATTGACCTAATGACCCGAATCATCTAAACAACATATCAGATGTTTTCTAGAGAAACAACCAAAGCCCTCAGAGACAGAAACCTGCTGACTTTACTGACCCTTTGTTTCATAAGCTTGACTTAAAGATGAGCGTAACCACGGTGAAATCACCTGCTTGTTTGAGGTTTGATCACATGTCACATGTTTAGATCGCTACATTTATCTGTTAATGTGCTCCAGCGATAGCTTTACTTAAACAGGTCATAGAAATGAGCCTCTATGACATCATGAACTACATTATCTGGGTTGCTTTTGAGGATTTTAGTCTCAAACGGTCATCAGATGAACTCCAGATTGGAAGATTTCTGTTCTGACTTCAGGCTTGAACCCGGAACATTTGGTCCTTTTGGGAACGAGGGAGTTCCCCGAAGAACAGCAGAGCTTTCAGGGCTTTTCTCGGGTTTGTTTTCACACGGCAGACAGAAACGCTGAGCTGGAGGAACAGCTGACCAGTTGGTGGAAGACCAGTCTACATCCTCCAGTCAAACCTCCACCATCCCCCTCCCCCCTTTCACTCCCTGGTCTATTAGGGTTGGGGTACTGCTAATGATCACCAACCGTTACTAGTATATCTGTGGTTTTCAGGTTTGTGCTCATGCATTACTGCTGACAGGACCAATCACTGTGCAGTTATTACAGCTTGACCCTCTTTATGCCAAACTTCCTGTTCAGATTACCAAAATAAAAGTGGTTCTGTAATCTCTAGCCGGGTTCATGCCATAGTGATGTTAAAGAATAGTTGTTCTGTTTCATTTTTTGTGAATATCCCCGTAGAATGAATCAGTACAATTTATGATGGAACATCTGTAGCCGTCACACTGGTGCCTGTGTGAGTCTGAGTAGCCAACGTTAGCGTGGCGACCAGTCAGCACAAGCAGGTAGAGTTGTCATAACCTTAACCCTAACCCGTTTTACTGCATTATAAATACTCATCTTACAGGTGAAACTGGAAAAATGAGAATATGGATGCAAAAGTCAAATTATTTCAATGATTCATCTCAGACTGAAAGACCATCTAAAGGCTCAGGAACCCTTTGCAGGTGTTCTGGATCCATTAGCTGATTAGAGTGTGACACTGAGTCTAGAATATTGACCCTTTTCACAATATTCTAAATGTCTGAGATTTTAAATGTGAGGTTTTCATCAGCTGTTCAGGGCATGAATAAATATTATTAATCATCTTAAAATGAACTTTCATTTGAAAACATGTCTTCAGAAAAGGCACCTGAGCCATTGTTCTGCCTTCTTCTCAAAATTCCCACACAGCAGTGAGATTTATTTGCTTGTAAAAATTCATAACGAATACAACAATAATATCAGAGAAGGAGAACCAGCCGGCTGCTACCACTTCAACTTTAGGACAAACTACCAGCGTCCCAAAAAGAAAAACACCATTTGAAGTCACGGACAACAAGAGACGTTTGGACCTAGAAAACGGTGACTGGTGTTTAGCGCTATTTCGTTTTGTTTGGCGTTGCAGGTTTACGGTTCCGGCAGAAGCGTCTCAGGGAAGATACCCGAGGGGAGGGGTGAGTGTTTGCGTTCAAAACCTATTAGCCTATGTGCAGATTTGCTATAACAGCTTTAACAGTGGTGTAAAAGTGCATTTAAAGAGAGCCACAATTTATTTTTGACCTTGGTCCAACTCAGACTAGCTGTTAGCTCATTAATCTGCTCAGAACTAATCTCTATTTATCCAAACTGATGTTTAAAAATCAGTTAACATTCATAGAAACCCTCCTCAAATATGACAACCTGACTGGTGGGAACCAACAGAACATCTCATCTGAGTGGATCCTTCACATCAAATCAAACTCAAGTAAATCACAGGTTACAAAACAAGATCAAAAAATGTTCAAAAGTGATGTAACAAAGGGTGACGTTTGCAAAATTCACTCTTTGCATCTTTTGTGCTGCCATGTGAGTCTCTACTGCCTCCATAAATGCTCCAATTTAAAAAAAAAAGTCAGTCCGTTTTCTGTCAGTGTTTGGGTTTAGGGACTATGTGCCTAAAACACACCGTTTCAAAAAGTCCCCGTTTGTGATGTCACAAATTAGCATAGAACCACCCTTCACCTGAAAGACAAAGCTGCTGGAGAAGCAGCGACTCTACTCGAGCTCTTCCTGGATATCAGAGCATCTCAGCTTACAGCCTCCAGAACAGGCGGGGGGCGTGTCCAGCAACAACTTGTTTTCTTAAAGTGACAGAGCCCTGAAACGGCTCATTCTGGAAGGTGCTGAAAATGTCAAGATTAAAGCTGCTGAATTTGCTTCATGTGAGAGGAATTTTATGTAAAGTGCTTCAAGAATGTGTTTTGTATTGACCATAAAACTATTATAACTTTTTTAAGTCAGGTCTCCTTTAACTAGCATAGTGAAAATTAAAATAACAAATCCATGTGTCCTATTTATACCACTGCTAGGATTTTTATTTTACTTAGACTGCATCAGATCAGAGCTAATTGAAGGAGTGCAGACAGTTAATCTGGTACTTTATTGGGTGTTTCAGTCTGCCGTACACATGCATGAACACATGCATGTTCTCTCACACACACACACACACACATACTATTGATAAGGCCATGGTCAGGTCACATCATTGTGATTGATTATTCTCTGATGAAGTGCTGCAGACAGCTCTGGATCACAACATAGAAGCTGCTCTGTTAAACTCACCACATGAGTGACTTATTCTAAAGCGGTGAAAATGGAGTAAAAGCAGCTTTTGCAGATTCACAGGGACTGAAAAGAGGCACGAAACGAGTGGGGGTGATTTTATTATTCTGTCAAGCATTCCACGCATGCTTCTAAAGCACTCTAACTAAAATATTTACCTTCTTTGTGAGAGGAAGCCGGGAAGATATTAGATACGAGCAGCTCTGAAGAAAAGCCTGCAGCTGTGATTAAAACTTTAGGCGCGAACGTCAATGGAAAGATGTTTCTCCCTGCTAGAAGGGAGTCAGGCCATCAATGGTGATAAATGAGTCATCATGTTTGACCCATTTAACCTGCTGCAGCACTTCCTTTCTCCCCGTAGGAACTTTTAATGTTCATTTCTCTGTGCAGCAATAATGCTTATTCATCAGTCTGGCTGCAGACCGACGGTTTGAGGATGAAAAATGTGCTGAAGCTCACGTAACGGGAAACAAGATGGCAGAAACGTGCTGCGTTATCAGAGCGGCTGTAGTCTTCAGATTCCTGCACACTGCATGTGATTATTCCTCTAGCTCTGAGCCCCTGTTGCGTAACACAAGACCTACTTTAACACAGGTAGACAGATACCGCCACCTACTGGTACAACTCTACACACCCAATGAGAGTAAGTTAGATGCACTTTGTTTTATTTGATCTACTGCAGATAGAATATAGTTTGTCAGATCTAAGTAAAAATCTAATTAAAACATATTCTTAAAGGTTATTTGCTTTGGATTTTAAGAAAAACAATCAAACTGCTTTGAGAAAAACAATTTAGTGAAGCAATCCAACTAAGAGGTGGACTAGTGAGAGGCACTGTCCAGGATGAAACAGCCACGATCCATAAGTACATCAAGGCCCCAACAGATGACGTGCTCAGTGAATGTCTCAGACAATGGCGAACAGAGGAGTTGGTGGAAATACCATCATGGGAGGACAAACCCCTACATGAGATAAACCACTGACAGATAACTGAAGTGACTGATGTCAAGAATCCTACCAATGGCTAGAAAGAGCTGGTCTGAAGGAGAGCACAGAGGCACTCATCATGGCTGCACAGGAGCGAGCCAAGATCCTGTGGGACTTTCAGATCCAGACCAATAAAATGGTGATGGCAAACCAACCGGACATTATGGTGGTGGACAAACAACTGAGGACAGTTGTTGTGGTTGACGTGGCAACACCAAGTGATGCAACATCAGGAAAAAGGAACACGAGAAAGTAGAGAAGTACCAGGGCCTCAGAGAAGAACTTGAGAAAGCCTGGAGAGTGAAGACATCGGTGGTGCCCGTGGTCATCGGGGCACTCGGGGCAGTGACCCCCAAACTGGAGGAGTGGCTAAAGCAGATCCCAGGAAAACATCAGACATCTCAGTCCAGAAAAGTGCAGATCTAGGAACAGCTAAGATACTGAAGAACCCTCAAGCTCCCAGGCCTCTGGTAGAGGACTCGAGCTTGGAAGGATGAGACCACCCGCGGAGGGTGAGATGGGAATTTTTTATATATGTATAGATATATTAGGGGTGGGACTCAATTTAAAAAAATAATCTAATTAGTGGCTTTGTGATTAATTAATCTTGATTAATCGCATTTTAATCGTTCAAGACAATTTGCCCCCAAGCAATTTTTTTTATCAAAAATATTAGTCCACCCACGGAGGGTGAGATGGGAATGTTTTATATAGTTTTACATGATTTTAACGGGTTTGTCTAAGTTCCAGTAAATCAAAGACTTTCCAATACCAGTGATTAAAAATTAAGACCATGAATTATGAAACTAGTCATTCAGATCATCACGGAAGGGCGTTTTATCAAACTGAAGTCAATGACAAAAAAATCAGAATGGGTTTCTTCCCAAAAAATAATTCATCAGTTAAAATGATTTAAAATTTCTACTAAATTAAAATGAACTCGTTTCAGCAGTGAAACAATCAGAATCTTTGGTGAGGAAACTCTCGTGAACCTTTCCTCACTAGGGTCACGAGAAGCACATGCATGGGGAGAACACATCAACTTCACATAGAAAGGCTGCAACTGGGATTTGAACCTGCAACCTTGTGCCACTACACAGCCCGGTGGAGGAAACTGTGCATTTAATTCCTAATACACTTCTGCCCTGCTGCATTATGGGTCTTGTAGTTTAGCATGGATAAAGGGCAAGTCCCCAGACTGATAACAGAAGAATCACTGAAAAATGAAAAAGGCTTAAACATTTAGAATTAAAAATTCACCAGAATTAGTTTTTGATGACATAAAAAACCTCCCAAAAGAATAATTTAGATTCTTTTTATTTCCGTTTTCACAACAATAGAAGTATAAATATCTGTTCATATACAACATCTATGACATCCATAGAGCTTTCCTTGGGCAAAATACAAAACTCAAAACACTTTTATTGCACATATTCTAAAAGACAAACCATCGTGAACAAGTTCATCTAATACTAGCTCAGCACAGAGAGAGGAGGAAACGGCGACGACGAGCAGACAGGAGAACTGGACATGAAAACACGGATCACTGCACAAACCTGGCGGCTAGAAGCAACGTCATCCGAGACACGCGACGGAGATTGGCAAGTCGACAATATACAAAATATACATCCATGATGTTTTGTAAACAAACATTAAATGTGCTTTTAATCGTCGTCCATCGCGGGGGAGAATGCAGACGGGGTTCAGCTCCAAACCTCAAACATTAAGGTGCTTTTTATTCTCACGATACATGTATTCACTACGTCTAACGCAGATAAACATCAGGCCGCTTTAACATTAAAATCTCTGCATTTAATTCTCCCATACAGCGTGGAACACTTAGATATACTCTGTGAGGATAAAATATTGGTTTTATATCAGTAGCAGACGAGAAACTGGCTTTCAATGGAGCTGAACGACGGAGGCGATGCTACTAGCGCTAGCGGCCCAGGCTAATTCCTGGACGTCATCAGAGTTCGTCATTTAAAGACGTCTATAGAATTGTGTGGATAAAAAGCCGACATGTGAGCCGTTTGCACGCTGATTTTGTCACAGATGTGAAAGAAGCAAACCCTCGGGGCTGCGTGTCCGACACCCCGACGTGAAACACCGTAACCCTCTCAGAAACCGCGGCTCTGATTCCAAACTCGACCCCACGTCTGCAAAAGTGCTCGTTGGTTCCATTAAACAAACATTTTTTGATCATTTTCACCACAGTTAGCCCGAAAACGTGCCATCAACAGCAGACAATCTTAGTAAACGCTGATAGCCCTCACAGTTTTGTTACATGATGCTACATTTTTTCTAAAAAAAGCCCCAAAAACCTTCTCTTCAAGTCAGCGGGGGTCACGTGAGAACACGAGAGGAGGAACCCTGTGATGCAGAAGCCACACGGACGGTCATGGACCAGAACAAGCATGACACGCAACATTTTTTACATATGATACAAACAAGGTCATATTTACACTACGTTGCATAAAAATTAAAAGTCTGTACAGATGTCAAAGGAATGTGAGCAACACCTCGTCCTGCTAAAAAGACAGCAGGACGTTTCGTCTCCCGTCGGTCTAAGGCCCCGGCTCTAAGCGAGGATGTCTGGAACATCTGGTTTTCTTAGTTTTAGGTGAGTCAGACATGATGTGGTGCCCCCCCCCCCAACAACATCTGACCACACCGGGCATCGGGTTAAATCCCGGGGTCTACTGCATTAACGGCCCCACGAGTCGAGAAGGAAAAGTGCAATTGAAAATCTTTTATGGCAACGACTCTTCAGTACACCCCCCACCCCACCCCCAACCCCCACCGACACACTGATTGCACAAAGCGTTTGGTGATGGACAGAAACAAACTCCTACACATTCACTTGACTTGAGAGTAAAACGTTGACTTCCTACGTTAAACGCTCGCTCCAGCTCGGCCGTCGGCAGGTAACAGCTTGTCCGGTCCTCAAAATAAAACAAAATCAAAGAAGGCATGATGATGCGTACACAGATCGTTTTAAACGCTTCACTTCCTGCTGCTGGAGCTGCGCGGCGACTCCTTCTGCCTGCACCTGCTGCAGTCTGAAGAGTCTCTGAGAGCAGAGGGAGAAGACCTGTTAGCGTCTCGTTTGGGGTTTTTCTGTCCAGACGTGACCTCTTGAACCGAGTCCTTTTTCTTCTTGTCCGCCGGGTCCTTCCGGACGCACGGCTGAGGCTTGTCGGCGGGTTGGATTTGGGCGTCCGGGGACCCACCGCTGGAGGCTGAAGCAGCTCCTCTGACTGGTGAGTCTTTTTTTCCAGCAGGTTTCGGCAGCACCTGGGGAGGGGCAGGTGGAGGCGGGGCTTCCTGCTCCTTCCTGAGCTGCTGATGGGGCGGAGCCACGTCTTTTGGTTTTGAATCACGCTGATCCTGTTTCTTAGGTGAGCCGTCTTTAGGTTTGACGTCTAGACTTTGTTTAGCGGCTGAAGCGGGTGGTGTTGTGGTTTTAGGAGAAGCAGATCTGAACTTGGAGTCTGTGGTGTCCTTCAGGGCAACAGGACCTTTGGGTTGGGTCGCTCTTTGCTTTACGTCTCGAGTCGGCGAAGGCGTCCGCTGGACCGAGTCTTCCTGCTTAGACAACAGCGAGGTGTCTTTGCGTTTGCTCTCCTGGGACGTTTGACTGGATCTAGCGGCCGGGACGGGAGGTGTTTTTGCCTCCTTAACAGACGCGTGGGGTGCAGGTTGCGCGTCACAGCCGGGTTTACTTTTCTCGTTCCCTTTTCCTTTTGCAGAAACGACCGCCGTGTTTTCCTTTTTCAAGTCTGACTCGGATGATTTGTGTTGTGCTTTTGCAGCCGGGGGTTTGTTTGACGGCTGCTCTGAATCTTTCACGCCACCTGAGTTCTGTGATGAGACGGGACCCTCTCCGGCACAAGCGGACGCGTTGTTTTTGTTTACATTCAGTTTGTCGTGTGTCACAGAACATAACGGGCTGCTGGCGTTTACCGCCGGAGCGTCTCTCTTCGTGGAGTCGGAGGCCAAGCCTCCTGCTCCTTCGGACACTTTTACGGGCGTCATGTTCGACTGCGCGGCGTCCTCTACGGCTTCCGCTCCAGCAGATGCTTCACAGCTGGCCTTGGATTTCAAACTGCTGGATTTATGACCACGTTCAGGTCCAAGTGCTGATGGTGCGACAGGAACGGGTGTCTGCGTGTTTGAGGAGCAGATGTTGAGCCGTTCCTGTTTAGAAAGCACATTCTCTGGATCGGGTGCAGCAGCAGAAACGTTCTGTACCGTCACCTCAGCACCCGGGGTCACGTTCTGTGCAGCAGAGTCTCTGTCCACGCCGGAATCTAAAACACAGTCTGAGGTCTTCCCTGGGGGGACAGGTGGTCCACCACTAGCAGCTGGAGGCTCCTCTGATGTAGTGTTAATGTTCACCTCCAGTTCTGCCGGAACCGTCGCGGTGTCAGAGCGGTTTGGGCTGTGTGACGTTGTGTGTGAAGCCGCTTCCTGCTGCTCCACTTCCTCATCCTGATCCTCGTTGCTCACTTCCCGAATGGAGGGGGTTTTCCCAGCAGAGGAGAACTGGGAGCTGTGTCGGGAGCCTCTGTGGTCATGAGTCAGCGAGGACGAGGCCTTCTCACCGCTCCCGTTGATCTTGATTTCTACGCCGACAGACGGCTCTTTGGAGCCGCTTGAGGAGGAAACGGCGTCCGGGCTCGGTGGACCCATCACGGAGGTTTTGATTTTGTCAGCGGACTTCAGATGAGGGATGGTGATCTGTTTTTCCGTCGGGCTTTTGAGCCACCTAGATGGACTCAACGGAACGATGTCGCTCATGCTGTCCGTCAGTTTAGACAAACAGGTCTCAGTTTTGGAGACTCTGGGTCCTGAGAGCAGACCGATGTCCAGGGTTCCCTCCAGGGGTTTGAGAGAGGACACCTGGCGTCCTTCCAGTTTGTACTCCGATGACGTTTTCCTCAGAGGGGCCTCGGCCGAGGAGATGAGCTGGAGTTTCTCTACAGCGCTCTCTCCTCTCCCGGAGAACAGTTTGGGAACTAGACCTTCAGGACTGGAGTGGACGGCTCCCTTCAGGTGGTCGTGAGAAGCGGCCGTGTCCAGCTGGAGGCTCTTGGACCTCATGGAGCCAAAGTGGAGGTTCTCGTGGATGCCGCATGAGAATCGGCACATGTGGTCCTCCAGTTCCTCGAAGGACAGCCTCTTCCTGGTGAAATCCATACTGGGAGCTTTGAAGTCCAGTGGGTCGGGCTTGGTGTCGTCTTTACCCTGCCGGGTGTGCTGCCACTCAGCTGCTCGGGAGGCTCTGTCTGCCTCGCTGCTGCCACCTGCTGGTTCAGCCTCAGAGACTCGCGTGAACAGTTTTTTGTACAAAACGTCTTTAACGGCTTTGATCTCCAGAGGAGAAGAATCTGGGCTGCTCTGGGTTTTGTTTTGGCTCGGAAACAGAAAACTTTCCATCCTCTCATCACCAAACAGAGGCGAGTCGGATTCACGCAGGGCTTCTTGCTTCTGCAGGGCCTCCCTCCTCTCGGTCCACTCCTTCCTCTTCAGAGCAATCTTTAACTTTATTTTATCTTTGCCAAACTCCTCCGGAAACTCCTGCCGACCCACTTTTCGGCTGACGGGCCTCTTTAGGCAGCCCTGCTCAACGGGTCGCAGGCGAGTGATTGCAAGAGGCTCGCTGCTCGTTTCGTCCACACTCTGCAGGACAGTCAGGTCCTGCTCCCCGCTCTTCTGCTCCTCATCCTGCTCCTCCTCCTGGGTCACCTCCAGGCTGTGTTTTCTGGGACAAAGATGCTTCTTCTCTGCTGTGTAGGACGGGGACAGCTTCTCCTCAGACTGGACACGCTGGAGGAGGGGCGAGCGGGGCGGCTCGGCGCTTTTGGGACAGACAATGTGGCGTACAATCGTGGGAGGGGAATGCATCTTAGCTGGGAAGGCTTGAGTCGTCTTGGAAAGGGGTCCAGAATGTCCACTATGGAGGGGAGAAGGTGAGCGCTGAGGAGACGTGGGCTGGGGGGTGGGTGAAGGCGTGCGCGCCAGAGGGGACAGGGGAATGCTGCCGATGGACTTGCGGCGCCCCTGTCGAAGCCTCTGGCCCGGCAGCTTGGGTCCGAGGCCGTGGAGGGTGCTGGGACGGATGTGTCCTGAGCCCGCGGGGGAGTTCGGAGCGCTGGAGCTGGGAGAGCTGCTCTGGGAGGAGTTACCTCCTGGAATTCATGAGCAGAAACAACAGATCAGTCAATGAAAACCATCAAAATCTAATGAGATTTAATTCATTCTGACGTTTCCACCTGAGAGGGTGAAGTCTGGCGTGGTTCTCAGGACGGCGGTGGGCGAGCGAGGGGAGAGGCTGTGGGTGGGGGAGCCAGGGAGGCTCTCACCAGAGGACAGAGAGTGATTGAGAGAGGAGAAACTACGGCTGGTGTGGAGCAGAGGAGACGGCTGCATGGCGAAACGTTTGAAAAGAGAGCGCCGCCTGCAAAACACGGAAAGAGAAGACTGACTCAACGTTCTGGTTCCACAAGATGTTACAAGTGTTTGGGAGGGAAAACGAGTCGTCCCTCTAAAACAGGTGTAGGGAACCCTGGTCCTGGAGAGCTGGTATCCAGCATGTTTTAGAGGTTTCCCTGTTTCAACACAGTTGATTCACCTGTTCAGCAGCTCATCGGGCTCTGCAGAAGCCTGTTAATCACCTGCTGATTTAAATCAGGTGTGTTGAAGCAGGGAAACCTCTAAAACATGCTGGATAGCAGCTCTCCAGGACCCCATGTGTCAGCTGTCTGCCCCTAGAGGCCATCAGGAGACATTACACACAGTAAAACCACGACTTTTGATGGTTTTTCCTGCAAAAGAACTAAAATACGTTGTTTTACTAAACAAAACCACGTGAATACAGATTTTTTCACAAAAGATCAACTTTCCAATGATCTCATTACTTAACTCGTGTTAGTGTGGAAACGTACGGATCAGTTTGTTGCCCAAAGGCCCTTCAACACACTGAATCAGACCAGCAACCTCCTGATTCTCATAAAGCTAAATATTTCTGCTCTGAAAAAACGCCCACAGCTCCTCGTTCAAGACGAATAAACACAATAATCCTGGGAAGTTGGTACCTTTCTGGCGTCTTCTCCTTTTTGGTCTTTTTTCCACACCTCACCATCTTGCTCCTGTAGCTGTTCCTTCTGGCTGGACCAGTTTTTATAGAGGTGTTTTCAAAGGGAGTTGTAGAGATGGCCACTTTGCTGCCGCTCTGAAGACAATGAAAACATCATCGTCCACAAATGAGCATCTTCTGAAAAGCCACTAGAGTTTCCTTTAATTCACTGGTTTTTGAACTTATTGGTGATGAAGATGCGAAACACCAAAGGACACCACTGGTACTCGGAGCAGTAGGATCACTATAAAGATGATTCACGGTTACCTTTAGCAGGAGCTCCACCACCTCAGTGTGGACCAGACCGTGGACCGGTTCTCCGTTCACGTGAGTAATCAGGTCTCCAGCTTTGAGTCCAGCTTTGTGTGCCGGCCCACCATCTTCTACGTTCTGGCAGAAAGACAAACATGGGATCATTAATATTTGTTAAAACATCCGTTAGTTAGCTTTAAAGGATTCAAGTCAGAATCATAAACCAGATCGATTCCAACTCTTAAGTTCAGATTGTAGCAGGTCATAACCTTAAAGTAACACAGAGCAGGTTCCTGCTCCTTCGCCCTACTGGTTGAAAGTGGAATTACAACTACCGTAAACAACCCTGCAGCAGCCTGCTGTAGCTAGCGCTAACAACAAGCTAACGCTAACATGAGCCAAGTCTTACTAAATAAAATAAAAAGATCCACAATGTTGGAAAAATATTATTACAAGTCCAGTAGCAACAAAGCCAGGTCACCATCAGTCTGTGATTTCATAGCCTTTTTCAGCTCCCTCAAACTAGCGTAGCCGCGCCGATGTTCACTCTGTTTTTAGCTCTTTGCTTCACCTCCAAAGACATTACTCTGTTACTTCCAGGCTCCGCCATGATGCCAACAGAAAAGCAAACTTCTTTTTCTTCTTCTTGTGCTTTATATTGACGATCAGCAAAATGAAAAAGCTAACTGCACAGAAAATAGCTAATAAGCCGTAATGCAGGTATAAGAGCGCCCCCTAGAACACCTACCCGCTCCCCAAAACTGTCAAGTGCCGTATCTGGCCAGCAGAGGGCAGCAGAGTGGTGTCAGATATGAAACTGGTCAAGTTTCTAACCCAACAATCACTGAGATCAATGTTAAAGCTCTAGCTTAAAGTTTAAAAACTATTTAGTGTTACTTTGACAACCTGTTTGTGGACGAAGCATCCACGGTAATAAAACGGTTTCTTCCAAATCTTAGAGAACATTAAACACAAAGAAAAACAAAAGCATGATGTAGAAAACATAATCTCCTTCACTCAGAAGGGATTCCCAAGAATAAAATCTTCCACCTCAAAATACGTTTCTCTGACAGAAGGCTAAACTTTTGCCCTCTGCCTCAGCATCTAAGCTAAAAGGACACACGTGCTTTAAAAACTCTCACAGCCTTTTAACTTTAGAGCTTTACTTACAGATCAAAATAAAAACTAAGGCAAGAATCTGGCGGTACGATATGTGTATCCCAATACGAGAGACGATGGGATCTATCATGATACTACAAGCCAGATGATGTTTGTATTTAAAAACTAAATTTAACTGGAACACTCAGGTCTTCCATAGCATCCAGTGTTAGAGAGGTCTGGTTGTTCCATCAGAAAGATGATGGTGGAACTGCTGCCACCTAGCAGTCGGAGTTTGAATTGTACCCCACAAAATAAATTCTAGATTAAAAAATCGATACATTCTGTATCATAACAAAATATCAATATTCCAGTTTGTCGATCTTACATTCCTAATAAAAAACAACCTGATCAAAGAAAGAAGGAAATAATGAGCTGTACTAGTTATAATTTAGTAGAAACCACATAAGACACTCGCTATCGTCTCTGAAGCAGGTGGAATCCGAGTGACGCAGAATGTAACACGTCTTCTTCTGTGACGTCCTTACCCAGACCAGGTGGTAGACGGTGTAGATGTCACTGTCACAAGCGTACACTCGGATCGCTCTGAGGGTGAAGCCGAACTTCTTCCCGGAGCTGTGGATGACAACGGGCTGCCGCGGGCTGCTGCTGAACAGGGAGGAGGAGTCTCTGCTGGGAGACGAGTCTCTGGAGGACGGGTCTGAGGACAGCGAGTAGGGAGAAAGAGGACTGGCCAGCGGGGACGCCCCGAAGATATCTGGAAAACAAATAAAGACACAAGAAGATGATTTCATTTAATCCATCAATCAGACTTAAAGCAGCCCTGAAGTCGGGCCTGATTGGATTTTCTCTCTCAGCAGTGGAGACCTCTCGCTCCAGCGGTGCGTTTTGGTCGTTAGGGTTTTTTATTACGTTATCGCGGTGCGACGTACCTCCAGGGATCCTCAGAGAAAGAGCTCCCGTTGAGATGGACTTGGGGACTTTAGCCACGGCTCTGGTCCTGTCTGCAGCGCTCTCTGGTCTCAGGGAGGAGGTCTGAGGCTCCCGCTCTGTGGAGGCGGGACTGGTAATATCAAGGAGCTCCACACCTTCACCTCTGGGAGTCAGCTGGTCCAGATGTTCAGAGAAGCTTCCTAAATATTACAAAGAGACCACAGCTGTGGTTAACATCAAGCAAGCTAACCCTAGCCCACCTCTCTGGTGTCTGATGTTTATGAGAAGAAATCTGTTGGTTTCTCCTAACCACAAAACTGGATAAATAAAGATTTGGCCCCAGCTGAGGGGGTAACCCTTCACCTGTTGGCTCAGGTTAGATGTTTGAAGCCAATGTGAGGATGCTAACTGAGGTTATGAAGGACATTTTGATGGTTTTCAGCGATATGTATTGAGGCTTGTTGTGGACTAATGATTTTATTGGAGGACATTAACTGGACCCTAGTGGATGTAAAAAAACATTTTTGTCTGAGACGGTTGTTCTGGCAATGATAGGAGGCTCTGAACAACTTGACATTTCGAATTTCCGATTAATTCTTAAAATAACAATCAGCGAAGGGTTCGGACGATCGTCAATGGTCGAGAAACCCGTCCAGTCGCCCCACCTTAAATGAGAGGCACCCTGATGGCGTGGTTCCTACCAGACAGCGTGGCTCCGCTGTGAGTGCTGCCAGGAGTGGTGGCGTCAGGCTCGTCTTGCGGCAGATCTCCTACAGAGAAGGACACCTTGCTGGGATCACCGAGGCCTGACGTGTCGTCTCCCTCACTTTCAGCCGAAATGGCAAACTTTGGAAGCAAACTTGGACGAGGACCCTGGCTCGTGCTGTCTGTGTCTGTCGAGTGTGACAGCGAGGGCCTGGATCAAACACACAACAGGTTCTCGTGAGTTAAACTTGAACTCTTCCTTCAGCAGGAATGAACAGGTTCGTACATTTCAGCAAAGTCTGGCGTCCAGCTGAGCGAGTCCACCGTGAGCGGGCTCTCGCTCTTCTTCTCCTCCGCCTCTCCCTTCTCCTCCAGATGCCCTCGGGACAAATCCAGGCTGCTGTAAACCTGACAACCGACAATAAATCACCGCATTAGCTGCAGGCGAGGGTGGAAAACGGTGCAGATGTTTAATAAAACACAAAACAAAAGTATCAGTGAAGAGGACACGAGCCAACAGCTACTGGGACCTTTGATCCACGTTAATCCGTTTGTTATTCAGACCTCCTCGTGTCTCCGAGGCAGAGAGTTGAGCTGAGGATAAAGACTCACCGGAGCTCCACACCTCCGCTGAGACAGCCTGCTGCTGCTTTTGAGACTCAATGTTATGTTTGGTTTGGATTTTCTCGCTGCAATGCAGCACGACTCCCAGCTCGGCTATCGTTCACACACCGTCACGACAAAATACATCTGATTCACAAGCGGAAAATATATGCAAAGCTCAAATCATTGTTTAACACTGAGTGTGTGTGTGTGTGTGTGTGTGTGTGTGTGTGTGTGTGTGTGTGTGTGTGTGTGTGATGAGGGGGGCACAGATTTCCATATGAAACACCATTTCTTGTTTTCCCACGAGTAAAAGGATCAGGACAGACGAGGGCTCATTTACATCACTGATGTTTGAGGCAGTAATGATGGTGTTTGTGTATTCATTGAGAAGTGTGTGTGTGTGTGTGTGTGTGTGTGTGGGGGGGGGGTTGGGGGTGAAGGACACACCTTGGAGAATCGATGAGAGCACGAGGAGAACTGTCGCAGATCCACGCTGAAGTCTTCATCATTTGTGTCGTCTTCCTCCGTCTCCAGGTGATGGTACCTCTCAGAGCGAGCTGAGAAGGAAGGGAGGGTTAGAGACGCAGTCTTCACAGACCCCCCCACACACACACACACCTCCCTCCCCACTAAGGTGAGCGCAGAGGCAGCCCTGTGTGACTGTCTGTCAGCAGCAGAAACATAAAAGCAGCTTGTGAAAGGACTGGCCTTGGTGCCCTCCAGTTATTACAGGAGAGAGATCATCAACACGCTGAAGCTTTCAGCAGAGCCTCCACAGCTACCAGACCTCAGATTTATCATTTTGTCATAAAGATTGTTGAGCTGTAAAATGTTGCTGTAACTTTGTTTTATCAATATAAACAAGCACCTTTGTCCTCCTGTCAAACAGATGGATGGAAAACTGATGAAGAGCAACACTTAGGTCAAGAAAACACTGCTAAGTTAATCTATAATCATATATAATGTATAAAAACTATAAACATGTAATAGAAGCCAGTGATGAGGTAAGATCAGAGAAAATGTTCATTCCTAACCAGAATGTCTGATAGTTTATTGATCTTTACATTCTGATGCTTTGTTTGTAGATCATGTTTAAATTTGATTTTCACGATTTGAAAAAAAAGGCGTAAGCTGGAGCTGGCCACGCCCACCTATCACCTGATTGGCTGCTATGAGGTGAGGAGCTCAGGTATGTGGAAGAGGCTCAGAGTAGAGCTGCTGTTCCGCTAGCAGAGATGGGGGGTCTATGCAAATTTTCCTTATTGTGACATCACAAACGGGGACTTTTTGAAACATCTCATTTTTCCTAAATCTAACAGCGTCAGAAAGCAGATGGATGGCTTTTTTCACGTCTGGCGTGTTTAGAGAAGCAGCAGACATAAATTAAGACAAAAATAACTGATCTATATTCCTTTATGTCACTAAAGCACGACTCACTGTCGAAGTAGCTGGTGTCGTCTTCAGACTCCAGCTGAGGGATGAACTCGGCCTTCTGCCTCAGCAGGCCGTTCCAGTCCAGGTTGTGGAAAAACTGATGCTGTTTGACTTCAGCAGCTCCACCTGCCGGTGGGATAGAACAGGTTCTTGTATCAGACATGAGGAACACACTCTCACAGAGCAGGTGAGAATCGGCTTCAGCAGCATTTCCTTTCTCTTCCTATTCTGGCTTTAGGCCAAAAGGAGATAATGATCACAAATTGTGTAAGAGAACACCCTGCGTGTGACCTTAGAGAAATAGCCACAGACGTTTGGGAATGGCAGCATAGAAGAACAGGAAGGTCCTCACACTGATCAGACTCTGTTGTTTCAGGGTGATAAAAGCTTTCAGGGTCAGGTTCACACGGAGGCTGATCATCCGTGGAATTACATTCATAAACTACAAGAGAATAATTGAAATTGAACAAATCAAGGAGGTCAGTAAACCACAGAAGAAGCTGCTCTGCTGAGGGATGACCTCCTTTTTTAATACAGGAACTGCTGAGGTGGCACATGGGAGGCCAGCGGCCCCTTTTCTAGTTCTCAGAGGCTGCTCCAGTTTCTCTTTGTGTTCTCACCTGTTCCCATCCTTTCCAGAGGATTCTGTCTCAGCAGCAGGGTGATCAGCTCCTGAGCATCAGGAGGCGGAGCATCCTCTCCTTCTGGCCAGTTTATCTCATCTGGAAACACAAAGTCATTTTAAAAATGCAATTCAAACACAAAACACTGCTTTTGTTTCCCTTGAGAGGAAAACTTCAAAAAGACACACGAGTTTCTGTGTTTCTGCCGGAAACTAGAACCTTGAGTTCTGACTGAAGTTTAGACATCTCAGCAGATGTTTGTCAGGATCACAGTAAAACTTATCTGTTCAGAAGGTTTCCATCATTTCATTAATTCATTCATTAGCTGCATATTATTTACTCTGGAGAAAACAACAGGGCGATGGTGGCAGAGGAGTTAAGTGTAGGGTTAGGGTTATCTCCCGATCACATCCAGCCCTAACCTGAGGCATGGACACACGATACTGATGTGATTTTTGTTATTACCAACTATTTCAAAGTTCTGCCACGTCTGACTTTGCCGTACTAGAAGGATTGTCCACAATGTTACTCCTTCGGTTTTTATTTAAAAATTCATTTAAAAAAATCATGTATATATTTATTCACCTGCAACCTGCCTGCATTAAAGGCATACTATGCAACTTTTTCATATTTTAATCATGTTCGTGAGCCAGTATGAGCTAAAATGACCCTTTACAGGGTTAATGAAATGTCTCTCAGCCCGCTCCGCCCTGTGTGAGCAGGATACCACGCTTGCAACTGCAGTCTCTCCGGACCGCTGCCCTGAAGCCTCAGAAAGTCACGCTTTACAGCAATTAATGTTTATACCTCAGAACAGGTGAGCTACACCTGGTTAGCATTTACTGTCACGTGTTTATCATGGTGGAGCCTCAGAAGAAACAAAGAAAACTTTTATCTGATGAAGCTAAAAAAGTAAAAAGAACGTCCGACCACAATAGGAGTCAAACAAGAGTCAACATCGGGACTAGTATTGTCACGGTACCAGAATTTCAGTATTCGGTACCGGTACCAGTGAAAATCCACGGTTCTCGGTACCAATTTCGGTACCAAACAAAAATTTAATTTAGACTAAATTTACCAATAAAAACATTAATTTTCCTGTAAAGTGCTTTGAGATGATATCTTTTGTGAATCAGTGCTGTATATTAGAAAAATGAACTGATTTACTATTGTACTACTATCATAACATGTTTTTAATGCACTTTTATTTAATCAAAATGTGTTTTTGTTCATATAATTTTGTAAACCTGCTAGTTATCCAGACTAGAACCTCTAGTTAGAACAGCTTTTTTGACAAACTGATTTTAAGGACATGAACACTGACTGAGCCATACATTGTTGTTCATCTTTTGGAAACACATTACAATCATTAAAAAAAGAAAAACTCCGGTCTGTGAGCAGTCAACGCCTTTATGTCATCCTGTTTGTTTGTTTGTTACCCTAATTAAACGTATAGGAGATTTAAATAGTTAATAAAGATGATGGTGTATTCACACCACACTCTATGTAGTACTGATTCTGACACATGCGAATTTTTGAAAGCGACTAGTCTGAACGGTCATGTCGCATTAAATCCGCCTCCTACGTCACTGATCAGCGGAGGTGAGCGTCGTGTCAGGACGTTCCTGATGACAAGCGCTGACAGAGGGATTCAGGGGTCTGTGGGACATCCTGTCAAGTTTTGGAATTAAAAATACAAGAAAGCATGAGAACGGGAGGTGCTGCTGGAGCGAAGCGTCTCTCCTGTCGGTCTCCGTGACAGCGGGGCGGGGGGGTCTCCGTCGGGCCGGGGGTTCTCCGTGACAGCGGGGCGGGGGGGGTCTCAGTCGGGGCGTTCTCCGTGAATGAACTTTATTTACCACATCAGCTGGTCCACCGCTCGCCGTCATTCTGCGTTCTCTAGAAGCGACTGCACGCGCCCAGTAAATGCGCGAATCATCATGCGCATCAAGGATCCGGGTTTAGACGGGTCCTCGGTACTACCGGTACCAACGAAATCTTGGTACCGTGACGTTTACATTTTTGTAGTACCGGGTTGGTACCGAAGAACCGGTTCTTTTGACAACACTAATCGGGACTTTTCTGAATCACGAGAGCTCAGAGACACGATCCCAGCATGTTTTAGATCATGAACACAGCTGATTTGTTTGATTTAGTGATGAACCACTCCTGTAGACACTAATGAAGGCTGAGGAGACGCTTCAGCTGTTAGGTTAAGGTGTTAAAAAGAGGAACGCACAGCGAGGAGATAAGTTTCAGTTTCGTTATTATGACAGTGAATTAAAATAGCCACTAGGGGGTGCTAAAAATAGACACTAGGGGGTGCTAAAAAAATAGACATTAGGGGGTGCTAAAAGCAAGCAAAAATGCAAAGTTTCTCTTTAAAAAAACCTTCTGCCTGTGTCCGTACCTGAAATTTATTCTATGCATTTTTCCACCCTTGAAACGTTTACGCAGGTCACCCTCCCCGTAGCAGGACTCTGGCTGTGTATGCTTGAGGATCATCACAATCAGTGTGTAGATGTGTGTGTGAATGGGTGACTGTTGTGTTATAAAGCGCCTTGGGGTGTTCCCTAGAAGGTGCTATATAAATACAGGCTGTTTACCAAAAGGGCTGGGGGTCAAATTTAGAATTATGATCGATATGTTTTTAAAGCAACATTCCGCAACTTTTACACCTTAAAATTATGCGTTTTTTGTAAAGTTTTGGCGTCATTCTATCATCTATTATGTTCATTTTCGTACCTGTGATAGTGTTGGGGGGTCCCACGTCTGTTTACCGCACTATACAAGTTTTTGAGCTCAGGTCGCTACCAGAAGTACTGACTGGGTGTTGCATTACTGCAATATATGACAAGCCAAAGGGATAAAAAAAAGTGCACATTCTAAACGTGCATTATGTCCACCAAAATGCACGTCTTGAGCGCAAGTTTTGACGCCAAGGCGGGCAAAAACTTGCGTGTTCTAAAAGCGAGCATTGTGTCCACCAAAACGCGTGTCTTGAACGAGCGTTTTGGCAGACATAATGCGAGTTTAGAACGCGCATTTTATTTTATCCCTTTGGCTTGCCATACTTGTATAGCGTAGACTTGCTGTAGCAGCAGCAGATTCACCAAAGAAAGCTAGAAATCCCTTATCAGAGGAATCTAGGAAAAGAAAAGAAGAACGTGATAGAGCAAGAGCAAAGACCAGAGTTATTATTGGGTCGTCTTTTCCTCGCTGGAGAGCTTTTTTAGAAAGAACAGCATGAACTACGGACTCTGGCCTAGCCGTGCTGCTAATGGCTAGGTAAGTAATAAATGATTTCACCAGGGTTATTGCGTTTGGTCGGGCATAAAGTTGTTATACAGTCCTGATAAAGCTATTTATTCAATGTGTGGAGGTGGAAAAGTTTGTTTTTGTTGTTTTGCCTGACATTAGGAATGTAAACATGACTCTTATGCCCGAGAGAGAGATTTAATGTTACGACAGTGACGTTACGCAACAAGCCTCTAGAGGGCGACAAAGAGCATATAACGGCAAAGTTGTGGAATGCTGCTTTAAAAGACAGATTTAATAACATTTTTACAGAAGTGTAAAAACATGAATACTCACATTTTCCCCAGAATTCTTCTGAAAAATCAGAACAAAACCAGGTAACTGAATAAAGACTATATTATTTTTGCATGCCTTCTTCTCGATCGGTGGTTATATAATTATTATTGATGAACGTATTTGACCACAGACCATCAAAAGATGTAAAAACTAAAAAGTCCAGGAGCCAAAATCCAAACATCCATCCGTGTAATTCCAAATGGCCTCTAATCGCCTTTTTTAATTCACGAGAGCTCCTTTCAGAACTCCACCAGTCGTTTTACGACCGAGCACAAGGACAGGTAAGGAGAACATTTCCACGAGCTCTGATTTTCAGTGTTTGAGCCCAGAATACGGGCTCAAAGCCCTCCCTGTGTCGTGCTGATTGTGAGGTCTAAGCACCATTCATCCCCCCATTTTAATCAAATCTGGACTCAGACTATGAATATGCATGTGCATCCTGAGGCCACAGTGGCACGTATTCAGCGGGTCTTCAAGCCCCTCTAATTAACAGTTGCTCTCAGAGCCTTAGTGCGCTTTGATTGAGAGCAAACCAAATCCGTTATGGCGTGCCACTCATTTCCATGTCACACATGGAGGCCGTTAGCCAGCAACTCCACGTAAATGAACGATTTACAGCAGCTGCTGACAAGATGAAGCCTCCAGGTTTCCAGAGTCTCTCTGCTCTGTCACCATGAAACAATAGAGCAACAAAAAAAAAACATCAACCCAATATTTAAACTTCGCTTTAGCTATAGCTAGTGGAGTAGCTGCCATCTGTTTCTCCAACGGCCCCCTGGGAAATCTCAGTCCCTCAATAAACCGACGAATCCATTTGGTCACTATAGAAATGCTTCATTCACATCTCATTTGGAGGATGCTCTGGGAAAAAAAAGCATCTGCCGGATTCGTAAACATCAACGAGGTCTGGGACGTTCTGATGCTTCGATGGCATCAAAACAGCAGATGCTGAGAAACTTCAAACCACTTCTAGCATCAAAAACATGGCCAGTAATATTTCTATGCAGCATATTGACCTATAATTTGTTTCCATCCTATAAATGTCACTAAATTAGACAGCTGAGGGATTTATGTTAGATTTTAGAAAAGTTTATTTAAAAGTCTGGAGCGGTTGTGAATCCTCCATCCTTCAGCAGAACGAGCAGCCGTTGGTTTTGGCAGCGCTACGACCGCTGCTCAGAGGCTAAACTCAACCAGAGGTACTCAGAGATAAACCCTGCACCAGCACGCAAATACGCTCAAACCAATGAGAGTTTAGTGTTTGAGCCCGGCGTGTGCGAACAGTAGCTACTGGACCACAGCTTTATGACGCTGATGGTGTGAATTAATTAATACGTCGAAATAAATCTCTAATTGTTACAACTTTTAAAGTTATTATTTCAAAATATAATTGTGTGTTTGATATTTTTTCCTGCCTGAGAGGCTGAAGTCCGATTACAGAAGAGAATTCATCAAAGCTGTTGGTTTTATTAGACTGAACGTGTTGATTTATTAAACCAGACAAACATCTGGTCTGTCCAGCTTTTATTTTGATGTTAAAATGTTGTTGTTCAGTAAAGTTGGTGCTGCTTATCTTCCTTTATTCAGTGTGTAAATATCTGTTTGTGTTTAAAAAGACGTTCATGTCGTCTAACCCCTACTTCACACTGGAACGGAACGTTGCTGCTTCAAATAGAATCCATTATAGTCTGTGGGGTGATTGAAACCAGCATGGACATTTTCAGGCGCATCCCAGAAGCGCTGTGCCGCTAAAGATAGGATTGGATTTTATTTTTGCCGCGAGCTGCTTCTGGGATGCAGTTAACATAGGGCTAGACAGGAAATCACACAAGGGTTCAGTGTAAAATGTCCGGTAATTTTCAAAATAAAAGTCTATTGCAGCAATGAGATTTCATATCTATGTAGATTATGTCTATACGTGTGACCTAACGGCTTATTTACTCCCTGCATCATTCGAGAAGTGCAGCTGTGTGTTTTTCATGGCTTTAATCCTGACAGTGGAGAGGAACAACATTATGATATCAAACAGCAACGTCAGACGTGATTTCCTTCTTTTTGGTTTAATGGCGGATGGCATAAACAAACCGTGACCTTTGAAGTTTCGAGGGATTTTGTGATCTTGCGAGTCCAGCGAGGAAGATGGCGGAGAAGCCGCTGCGCGGCTGAGACTCCCGGTGTGGACTGGCGTGCAGCAAAGCTTGCAAGTAAACCGTTCCGCGCGGCTGATTCCTCCAGTGTGAAGCAGGGGTGAGTCCTCAGCTGATTTATTGTAAACATCTTAGATTTAATGTTGATCTTTATTAAATTAATGCATGTACGTCTAATTAAATATTTTCCCAGAATTTTTCAATCTCATGAATAAAACTTCCAAGAGGTGCACATGAATTAAAATATTGCAAAAATCAGATTTAACAGGGTATGACTGATTTTCTGGAGTTTATAACCAGCCTTTAATTCAGTCATTTTATCAAGGTTATTTTCCTCCATAGTCTTAAACTGTTTAGTTTTTTCTTTTCCATCGACGCGTCACTGCTGAAACTGAATTTACAAAAAAAACTTTCGAGACAGAAAAATAGATGAAATAAAAAAGAAAGTTTCATCTGCGTCTCTATTTCTTCTGCTCTTTTCAATAAGTAGATCAAAAACCTCCTGATATTAAAGGGTGAGTAACACCATGGGCGGAAACTTATTCCAAGCAGACTTCCTGTTAGAAAAATACCTGCAAAATAGGCGTCACCTGGAGGACCGAGGGAGCGGCACTGAGGCAGTGATTGACAGCACCACCATCAACCACCCCACGTGGGCTCTCGGAGTTTCCCAGTCGGAAAAACTAGTCATGTACAAGCGCATGCGCACTCGCGCGTGTACAGGAGCGCACAAACAAGCAAACCTAGCGCTCAGGAGAACAAGCAGACTCAGAAGCACCAGCAGGTTGGAGGATTTACTGTCCACCGCGATCACCAGAAAAAAAGGGGAGGAGGAGGTTTTTTTTTCAAGGAGGCGAGCGGCTCCGAGCTCTAACGTGTCATATCGGCAGGTGAGTGGTTGCGCCAGGTGGAGGTGCGGCCGACTCAGCTGGAGTCCAGTGCAGCGCAGCCACGTAGTAAGGTGGACAACGTCACCGTGCACTGCATCTCTACAGCAATCAGCTGGGGCTGATTCTAAATCAGTGTGGAGCAGAGTTTTAACCTGAAGGTGGAGATATAATTATGGTTTTTGCCTGTAATATTACATTTTAAGTAAGTTGCACTAAACTGCCAAAATAATGATTACACATGTCTACAGCACTATTAGATACTCATCTATACAGGTTATCAGCACAAAAAAGTTGATTTAGGTGTTACTCGTTCTTTAAGCAGAACCTACGAGTCTAAACTGTCCGACTCGGGGAACATCAAACCTTTTCTTGGACTTTTTGGTCTAGATCAGAGCTTTTCTACACCACCTTCTCTGTCTCTCTGCACAAACACACCTGGTTTGAACCAATGGGTTTGACGCAAAACTTCAGATCATGCAGAAGAGGTGATCCAAACATTGAATCAGGTGCGTTGACCCGTGTCATCCTGGACACTGTCTCTTTGACCCGCTCCCATCTGGCAGGAGGTTCAGATCCATTCGGACCAGAACCTCTCGCCACAAGAACAGTTTCTTCCCCTCTGCTGTTGGACTCATGAATGTCAATCCTAGGGCCCATAGTAGCTGCTTCTTTAATTATTGCCACTTTTTATAATAATTATTTTATCATGAGTATATTATTACTTCTTATATTTGCTTATCTCTTATTTTTTATCTTTCTTTTTGCACCAAGTACCGCAGCAATTTGCTAATGTTGTGATTTCTCACACATCTGGCAATAAAATCCTTCTGATTCTGGGAAACAGCAAAAACATGCAGGGTAGGTAAGACTTACCACTTATGACCTGTCCAAACAGCTCCTCTGGTGTGTCTCCAAAGAAAGGCACACATCCCACCAGGAACTCATAGAGGATGATGCCCATGGCCCACCAGTCCACCGGCTTGCCGTAGCCTTGTCTCAGGATCACCTCTGGAGCGATGTACTCCGGGGTTCCACAAACCTGCACATGCAAACATCCAGGCTCTGGGTTCTGCGGGGGAACGAGTATTCAAACTGCAAAAGGACATTTACCTGCTTATCGGAAAACTCCCTGGCATCTTTCTCGATGTGTCCCTCATAAAGGTTAGTGGTCATGTTCATCAGGCCGACTTTAGAAAGACCAAAATCTGTCAGCTTGATGTGTCCCATCGAGGTCACCAGCAGACTAAGAACAGGACGAACAGTCAGACCACAAACAGCAGCAGAATCAAAGCGTTCATGATGAAATATCCCATCTCACTTGTCGGGTTTGAGGTCCCTGTGAACGACGCCGTAGTTGTGAAGATACTCCAGAGCCAGAACGGTCTCCGCAAAATACATCCTGGCCATGTCCACGGGCAGCGGACCCATGTTCTTCAAAAGGGTGGCGCAGTCTCCTCCTGGGAAATCAATGAGGCGGCGTTACTAGCGTGTTTCAGGTAGAACAAGCAAGGCTTTGTGCAGACGGCTCAAACGGACACGGCCTGACCTTCAACGTACTCCATCACCATGCACAGGTGCCGGCGCGTCTCAAAGGAGCAGTACATGGACACCACAAACGGGTTCTCGGCAAACGTCAGGATGTCCCTCTCCACGAAGGCCTGCTGGATCTGATTCCTCAGCATCAGGTTCTGCTTGTTGATCTTCTTCATGGCGAACCGCTGCTTACTTTCCTTGTGTCGAACTAAATAAACAGCTCTGTGGAACAAACCGTGTGCTCAGTCAGCTGTAATTTATGTTGTTAGAATATGTCCTAAAATCTTTTCACAGTTCTACCGTCATGCTCTTACCCATAGGCACCGTTACTGATGAGTTTTATCATCTCAAAGTCTAATTCACAGGGTTTCCTCCGGCATCGCAGGGCTGTGCTGAGGCTCTGAGACTGAGGAACACATGAAATCTTTACAAATCTGTATTATATACGATCATATTTAATAAAATATCTGGGAACTTACCGAGTCATTTGTTTCTGGGGTTTCTGCAATCCCACTGTCAGAACTTTTAAATCGAGCAATTTCTGTTCACATAAAACCAGAAAAAACCAGTAAAGACGCTGCAGACGGTTACTGTAGGTTCATAGTAACTAAATGTGAGATGCACAGATACGTCCGTGCAGCTTTTTTAAACAAAGGTGCTGCAAAATCAGCAGGTTTAAACAAAACAAAACCACCAGACTCTGCTGGACGATTAGCTCCGAGGTGCTGACTCTACGATAACCTGAACTGGGATTAAATGGAGTGAAAATCCTCGTTTGCATGTCCCACACACTCGTTTTGATAATCACCACTCCAGAGCAAGCGCTCGTTAGGAGCAACCTTGCATCTTTTACGTTTCGTTTGTGCGCAACAACGTTAGTGTCCGTGTGTTTTCTCCCAGGAGAGCTTGTAAACACATTTTTAGTGCTATTTAACATCTGTCCCTCCTCGGAGGTTTGCTGGAGGCACACAGGCGGCGTGAGGGGAGACAGCCTGTGTGGACGGGTCTGTGGGGAGGCCATTTGCTTCTAATTAGTCATAATGAATGTTGTTGGTTGCTGAATCTGGAGGGGGGGTGTGATTAGAAACCTGGTCTGCTCTGTACGGGACTTCAGTCAGGAGTGTCTTTGTGTTTTTGGGTTCGCTCAGCAGGATAAGAGAACAAAGGAAGTAAAGAAAATTATCTGAATACGTTTATTTTGGCAGCAATGATGAAGATGACGATGATGAGCACTTCCTGTACCTTCCAGGGGATCCCGCGTGAGTCCGAGCTGGCTGATGATGTAACGAGGGATGTCCGACTTGATGCCCTGACCCTCTTTAGCGTGTCCTTCAGCCGCCTCCAGAAGGTGGTAAAACTCCTCTGGGTCAAATTCCTGGAAACACAGCGACCCACTTTAGGATTTGGTACGAAGCGTTACAGCAAAGAGGAAATCAACATTAAGTCACCGTTTCTAACTCTGCCGGCTCATTGCACAAAGAGGAAACCAGTGTTGATCTCCAGGTTTGCTTTGCTTTTAAAGGGGACATATAAAGATAAGTTAAAATAGTGCTGTGGTTGATACAAACCATGACTTTTTCACATAAAGCGATCTCAGCACCTCTACTCTTTTCAGTACCTTCCAGAATGAGCCATTTGAGGGCTCTGTGTCTTTACTGCAAACAAGCTGTAGCTGGCCACGCCCACCCATCCCCCGATTGGCTGCTGGAGACTGGATATCGGGAGGGGCTCAGAGTAGAGCCGCTGTTTCTCCAGCCTGGAGAGGTGGTGGTGGCGTGTGTGTGTGCCTGTGTGTGTGTGTGTGTGTGTGGTGAGGGTGGAGGCGTTTCAATGCTAATTTCCCTTAATGTGACATCACAATAAGGGACACTTTGAAACATCTTGTGTTAAGCACAGAATTCCTAAAACCGAACACAGGACAGTTTTTATTCACGTTTTGAGTTTTTATAGAGGCAGTAGAGACCAACATGGCAGCACAAAAGGATGCAAATTTTTCATAATATGTCCCATTTAAAAACAGACTTGTCAACTATCGAACTAAGCATAATTACTGGAAAAAAACAACTCTTAATCCAATAATAACTAAAAGAACGGACCGGATCGCTGCCTTTTTGATGCAGGTGGGCTACCGTAGCTGCTGTAACTGCAGGGCACTAAAGAGTCAAAGTTTTTCACACACCGTGGTTTTATATTTCTTATTTATGTATTTGAACTATGTTACATGAAGCCCCAATAACGCTCTTTTCTTTAGTGGTTTACTGAAACGTTCATTGAAAAGTGTCTCGATAATAAGATTTAAAGTGTGAGGAGTTAAACTTGCAACCTTCAGCTGAAACCTACCAGACATTCCAGTAGCCGAGCAGGCCGAGCGATCACGATGAGGAGCTTCTTCACCAGCACTCTGATGAAGTTCACCTCCTCGCTTTCGGACCTCTCTGTGGACTGAAAACAGAGCAGGACAGGAGGAGACCTCAGCCACGTCCAACCATTTCACCAACGACGAGAGAGACTCAGCGTTTCAGATATAAGGAAGTTTCTCCTCTAAACTCCAGAGACGCCCTCACCTCTTGAACGAGCCTCTCCAGCTTGTCGGTAAATTCACAGAAGTAACTGCAGGTGATGAGACCCAGGCGGCTCTTTTCCAGGCAGTCCCGGGCCAGTTCGATGATCTGGTGGTGGGCGAAGCCGAGCACCCCGTCGGCAAAAGGGAGGACGCTCTCTGGAGAGCTGCTGCGGATGATCTCCTGAATCTTCTCCTCCATCTGAGCGGTGGCCTGCAAGGAGGAGGTTCATTGTTAGAACACAGGACTGTCACAGACCTGCAGCAGCTCTTATCGCTGGTTCTTACTCTGGGAAAGCGCTCCTTGTAGACGTGATTCATCATGATGATTTCATTATCAAAACATAAAGGAGATCTTCCAGGACTGAGACAGAAAAACACACAAAAGGAATAAATCAGACTTAAATCTGCTGATTTGTATCGGGTCACTTAGAGGCGCTGGTTTACCTGAGGCTGCGTGAGCGGGGTCGCATGGCCGTCGCTCTGCGGCACTCGTCCCCGGAGATGCTCTCGGTGCAGAAGTGCTTGGAGAGGAAGTGCAGTTCATCGGGCGTGGGCTGGAAGGGCAGCTGGTGCAGCTTCTCCTGTGATGAACAGGATGACTGGAAATGAAACAAATATACATTCAACATGAAAAGGAAAAAAAAAAGTTTTTATGCATGAATTTAAAAAAAGGAATGTGTTGAAAAAACCAAACGCAGCCTTTTGCCCTGTTTTATAGTCGTTTCTGCTGTAAAGGTGAATTTAAGTTCCCGTCTGCTGTAAATGGCTCCTCTTGGTGCAGTGAAGGAGCTCGTGTCTCTACTCACCGTCATTCAGTTTACGTTTATTTAAACTTAATTGACCTACATTAGATTAATCTGTGTCTCAGTATTCTATTAAATAACCTGATAGAACTCTTGTGTCTGTGATAAACTCATTTTAAGAGGTTTATAATGACACAAGCTGACATTTATAGATCAACAACAGAATAATTCGTGCTGGTTTTACACACATCTGTTCAACACCCATTAAACTGTTTTTTTCTCTATAATTTTTGCAAAGATACCATAAATAAACTTTACTAATCCCATAAAGTCACTGGAAAATGGTTACACAGCTCACTTAAAGTGGTACTTTACTCATATTTTTAATAATTTGCAGAGGTCTATAATAGGAATAAAGGCCTTGTAAGTCTAGACTCTACCACTGACTCTGTTTGCTCTGCAACGTTGATGTTTTACCTCCACAAATAACACAAGCCTGGAGGAGTTCTGCTGTGTGGTGGAGTCGCTAATGCTAACGGTTAGCTTCTACTAGCCAAGACGTTCTCTGCTGTTTCCTGGACTGAATGTGAATTATATCTTATTATCATATCGTTCGGATTTTACTGATTAAATGCTGTAGGAGTTCCAAAAATAAAATGTTAAAATTCTATTGTTTTTGTGTATAAATGGGAAATAATGATTTAAAATCAAATGAAAAAAAAAAGATCAGCTAAATAAACTTTTAATAGTTGCATTAAAATAATTCTATTGGGTTAAAAAGATTTGTTTATACAGTTAATCTAAACGTTTGTTACATTTTCCAAAATGTAAAAGTTCAACCTGACAAGTTTTTTATTTCATAATTAGTGATGATTAGTTCTCTGTGGGATTTGAAACAAAATCAATTCACAGTTGAGCAAGATAAAATCTGTTCTGTCTATGAAGACAAAAGAAGACAAAATGCAGGGAATAAACGTAATCTGACTCTGTAAGAGCACGAGTTTGCTAGATTATTAAATCACACTAAAATAATTATGTGTTCTGTGAATTTACCGAAATATCAAAATACTGCTTAAAAAATGATGAATTCAAGAAAGAAAACAAATCAAAAATTTCTTTAACAGATGTGAACAACAGGAAATACATCATGTGTGTGTGTGTGTGTGTGTGCGTGTGTGTACGTACTTGTCTTTATATGCTTAAAGGGACACTAGTCAGTTTTGGCTTGTTTTTAGCACGCCCTAGTGTTCATTGGTGAAAGTGAAACTTCTCTCCTCGCTGTGCGTTCATCTTTTTAACACCTTAATCTAACTGCTGAAATGTCTCCTCAGCCTTCATTAGTGTCTACAGGAGCGGTTCATCACTAAATCAAACAAATCAGCTGTGTTCACGATCTAAAACATGCAGGAAACATGCTGGAAGCAGACTGCAGATCCAGGTAGGTCAAGCTGAATTTTTTTAAGTCCCAGCAGACCAGACCGGTAACTGTGAAGTTGCAAGTGGAATATTCTGGCCACAGGGGGCGACAGGGGCTGAGTGGCCTTTCATTAACCCTGTAAAGGGTCATTTTAGCACAAACTGACTCAAGAAAATGATTTTAAAATATAAAAAAGTTGCAAAGTGTCCCTTTAAGTGGCCAAATTTGACTTTTAACCTGTAGCGTGTGGACATTTGGCCGGTCCACACGATGACAAAATATCCTAATACTTGGTTTCAGAGGTATGGTGTGAATTAACTTTTGGTTTAGGTCAGGGTTAGGAATTGAACAGCATTGGTTATGGTTAAGGTTAGTGTATGGGTTAGGCATAGTGGAGTCACTAAAATGAATGGAAGTCAATGGAGGGTCCACACAAGGACACAGTATTTATAAATGGTGTCTTGGTTTAAGGAAAAGGGTGAAAACATTTAATGAAACTGGGTCTTCATCTGTAGCCGTAAATTAGATATTCTAGTAAAAATTTGAGCATTAAAAATGTTTAAAAACATCAACGAAATTCCACAATTCTAGAAATCTAAGCGGGGGCCGCACAAAGTCAACGAGGGCCAAAATGGCCCCCAGGCCACACTTTGGATACGCCTGCTCTAGGATATTGTCTAACTGATCGGTTGGTATCTGAGTGAAAGTGATGATGTTTTGGCAGAGGGAGGTGCTTACAGAGACAGTGGAGCTGGGTGTGTTGGTTCCATATCCAGAAGAAGGAAGAGAAGCCAACGACCATCGACGGCCATCGGTCCTGTCACAACAAACAGATCGATGACCCAACAACTCAAACAGGAAACTCTAAAATGAGTGAGAAGGAGCTCATGTTTGCTTCAGATGTAACATCATGGTAGTGAGAGAAAACTTCTACAACCTGAATGATCACATACGTCTACATGAACATAGTCTAGTCATCTTAGTGACTGCATACATCCAATGATATTAAATTAAATGAAAAACAGCAGATGATGTAATAGAACTAAACCTCCAGGTGAAAAAGATGCAGAGCGACACAAACTCATGAGAACATGGGGTTGATGATTGTTTCTGGTCAAGTAAAAGTCTAACTCAAATTTACCTGTCTGCTCTGTGGCAATGACTGTGGATCATAATAAAAATATAGAATTACATCATATGTTGAAAACGGAACTAAATACATACTTTTGCTGTTTTTAATAAAAACATGAGTATTCACACAAGAACTGAAAGGGAAAAGGTTAAAGGTGCGGGACACTCGTTTAGTCAATACATTTGCAGCAGTCTCAAGTAAGAATGAATGACTTGTACGTTGTTTTCGGGGGTAAAAAAGCTCTGGTGCACCATTTTCCGAAACTAGAAGTCCACCACACCAGAGGAGAGCTTCAGACGACAGGATCTGGAGTCTTACTTCCTGATATGTGGACATCTCTCCTCTGATTGGCTAACAGCAACACGACTCTACCACTGACTGTTTGCTCTGCAACGTTGATGTTTTATCTCCACAAATAACACAAGTCTGGAGGAGTTCTGCTGTGTGGTGGAGTTGCTAATGCTAACAGTTAGCTTCTACTAGCTGAGACGTTCTCTGCTGTTTCCTGGACGCTAAACCAACAACAGCCTTCCCCGTCGTGAGTCAAGATGGGTGAGTCCATGAATGTTAAGTGACAGTGTGACATAGATCTGTCAGGATTTTCTAATCCTAGAGTTTTACCTAGAGTCTATTTTCTATCAGAAGCTACTAGGGATGCAACGGTCCACTTTCCCCACGGTCTGGTCCGTACCTCGGTTTTTGGGGACGGTTTCGGTCCACTTTGAATTGTAGAAAAGCTTAAGAAAATCTGAAATTTCCGAACTTTATTTTATTCACGCAATAATAGAACTTTTCAGATGTATTACTTGTAGTCCAGTGTGTAATAATATGTTCAGAGACCAACAGAAATGTCACTTTTAAAATGCCTTTTCAATGTGGTGTCAGTGAGGCTAGGGTGACCGAAGCGGGACCGGGAGGGACGCGTAATTTGGAATTGTAGGATGTCCGAGGAAGGTCCCGACTCGGGAGTGTGTTGTGTGAGGGGTTGTGGTTGTGGCGTCAAATAAAGTGAGCCTCTGAGTTCACCGTTTTCTCTCCTCTTCTTTATATTCAACTGCAAACCAGAAATGTTCCCACACGGAAGGTTTGTTTGAAGACGGCGCGTCGCAAGTTTATCTCTGTAGCGCTTGTTTTGCTCAAACTTTCAGCTCAGTGGGGTGGGTCAAACCTGTGACTGGATATTTACTCACGGGTAGGGAGGGGGTCTGCTGTGAGCAGCTTCAGACGAGACTAGAGCGGGCACACGGAATGAAATTCATCTGCCTGGACAGACAAACGCACCTTGGTGCCGTGTAAAGCATGAAATAAAAGGACCAGCGCGAAAATAATGGCAAAACCGAAGTCCCGCGGTACACGAGGGTAGATTGTCCCGTGCAGGGAGGACCGAACGGTCTGGGATTTTACAGCGTACCGTTGCATCCCTAGAAGCTACTGCAGGAGATAGGTGTAGGAGACTATTTTCATGTTTAGCCTCCATGAAACACTCAGAGTGACCCATTAGAATCAGAAATATGATTTAAATAATGGTCTTTGTGCTTGTTGCTCAGAGTTTGGCTGTTTTTTTATAACTTGGGTCAGGTTACCTTCGTGCAAAGGAGAAATGAGCAGAGGCACTAGGAGAGAAGTTTCTAGGGCTGTCTTGTGGGCTTGTTCCTGCAGGAGAAACACAAAAACCTTCAGATTGAAGCCAAAACAGATCAATGCTGTAAAGATGAACAACAGAAGATAATTATGTGGGTTTATTCCAGACTCCTGAAGTTGTTTTAAAATAAAAAAAATTACATAAAAAGTACCACAGACGGACACCGGAGTGAACAGAAAGTTGACTCAAATTTTTGCTGCTTCAGTTTTTTAAAGTGTTTTGGACACAATCATACCTGCTTTGGTAAACACACATGGTGGTATTTAAAGGCATTAGAGACTAAAGACGTATTTCCATTGTCGGAACTTCAGGGTTGTTTCTGGGAGGGGGAAACTGATGGCTTGGTCCCCTCAGCTGTTGTGTCGCTGTACTAATTCAGCCCTTTCAGATCTTTGCACAGCCATCAGCATATCGCAACTGCTTCAGCAGTGAGTGATGTCACTGATCAGCACCCAAAAGCATCCACAGACATTAACAACATTAAAAGTTTTATTGTGTCAAAGTCCAGCATAATTTATTCCATTTGGAGGACCGGGAGAGCAGCTGTGTGATGTAAAATGTGGCATTCAATGACCAGAAGCAGCTCAGTTTTTTATGGTGCTCTGTGAGACAACAAAGTCCTGTAAATCATGTCGTTGTGGGGGAATTATGCTGTGTTTGTCAATGTTGGGAGTTTAGTAATGGTGATTTAGTTAGTTAATTTCTTTATTTCGGTCAACCACAACAAATTATCATTTTATATAAAATTACTCAATCACACAGCAACTAGAAAAAGGAATAGGCTGAACCCTAATGGCTTATAATAATTAGCCTATCCTGTACCCTATTAGGATTAATCAAATCCTTGACCTTGATTTTAAAGCAGTACGAATAGTAATACTTTTTGCCTATTCCGCTTCACCAGCAACTCTTAATTTCACTAATGCCGGTTGTTCTGGACGACGTCTGCTGATGTCATTTCCTACAACCAATCAGTGTGAGTTAACCAAAAGTTCCACTTAGCGACTCTACCGGGCCTTTACGAGTACCTACCCCTGTTCAGGTACTTGGTTGGTTCCTGAAAATAGCCCGGAAAGCGTCCCGTTCTGCCGGCCCGGTCAAGAGGAGACACGCCCATGCAGTCGGGGAGTTCCAGTAAAATTACCATGAAGCCAGATAGTGGAAACACGCCTTAACTCACAAAACATAACCAGTCTGTCGTGGTGAAGAGGGAGCTACGCCAGAAAGCAAAGATCTCAAATTACCAGAAGATCTCCGTCCCAATTCTCAGCGATGGTCATGAGCTGTGGGTCATGACCAAAGAACAAGATTGCAAATTTAAGCAGCTGAAATGAGTTTCCTCCATCAGTGGATGGTCTCAGAGATAGGGTGAGAGGCTCAGACAAAAGTAAAGCCGCTGCTCCTCCACATCAAGAGGAACCAGTTGAGGTGGTTCAGGCATTTGGTTAGGATGCATCCTGGACGCCTCTCTGGGGAGGTGTTTCAGGCATGTCCTGCCAGCAGGAGCCCCGTGGTTCAACCCAGGACACGCTGGAGGGATTATATCTCCACATTGGCCAGGGGACACCTTGTGATCCTACCGGTGGAGCAGGTAGGGGTCACTGGGGAGAGGATGGTTTACGATCCAGACCCGGATAAGCAGAGAACGTTTTTGTGCTAAAAGGCTTCAGCCTGCTGATCATTATATGATGCAAAAGCAGAGATTTTCACCATTTGCCTTAATTATATTCCTAATTAGAAACAACCAAACAAACGGCCCCAATTCAGAATGCCACCACATCCCATGGTGATGAAGACACTGAGAATTAAGTTAGTGACTATCGTCACCTCCACTTCAACAATGGTCTCCTCAAGACTAAAGACAGCATTGTTTAGGGGTTGGACTACACTCAAAACAACAAGTTCTACATTATGATTCCTTAAATCTTTGAGAGAAACACAATCTGGTTCTTAAACAGCAAAGAAAGCAGAAGTCCTTCATACCTTTAGCACAAACGCTACGTCTGAACCACACAGTCAAGTCGTCCCAGGGCTGAACGCACTCGTTAGAGAGAGCACCGAGGCTTCCAGCGCACGAATCCATCCCAACGCATGGGGTCCGTCATCAGGTCAAGACTCAGACTAAACACTGCCGCTGCGGCTCCGTTTTCACCGAGCAATGCCAGGAAATAAAACGCCCTGTGGTGAATGAGGCCTCCACACCCTCCGCTCCTGCATTTCCTCTGAACAGACCACCACTTCCTCCGCCAAAAAATCACAACCTTTAAATGTGCTAAAGTCTCAGCTGCAGGAAGGACACCGTCAAAAATCACGTCACAGTTGGTCTTATTGTTCTTTAACTGTTCGTTTTTCTCTTCATACGTTTTTATTCTGCACGAGGGCTCCAGACAAGAGCGTATACGTGTAGATATCCAAGTTACTGTTACAAAGAGTAATCTGTACGTTTTCCTGTGTTGTTTCTCCCCCTCATGCCTTTATCACACAAGGGTACTGCATTCCTTTTGCATAACACTGCATTAATGCCCCCCCACCCCTGTATGTGTGTTACTGACACGTTAGACGACAGGAACTCACCTGCGAGAGACGGGAGAGGAGAGTGAGGTCGTGGTAACCCCGACGACTGACCGCTTCCAATCAGGCTCTTTCTGTTGCTCGTTCTACAGCTGCAAAAACCACACGGGCACATTTTAGACAGGAAAATCTATCAAAATAAACAAATAAAACCCATAAAACAGAAACAGAGCACTCTCCGAAGAAATGAACGGGATACAATAAAGGCTTTTCAGGAAGGAGTGAAGACGCACTTTAGCTCTGCGTCCACACGAGCCAGAGCTCCAGCTTGTTAGGCACTCAAGTGTAAAAACCTTCCAGAGTCAACCGTAAAACCGGTAAATAAACTCAATATCCTGTTAAATACGTGGCGTGATGAGCCGGATTAGCTACGAATATGACAACAACATGTGGCGGCTCGTCTTGGCGTGCACAATGAGGAGTATTTTATTTATAAACTGTCAGATGAGAGCGGCCACTGCTGAAGCCAACGCTCAGGTTTCAGGCTGTCAAAGGTTACGATGAAATCAGGGACGCCCTTGTTAGGGTTCATACCAGTCAGAGGCATTAAAGGTGACGTATCTGTCCGTATAAAGTCTTGATGCTTGTTTATTTGCTGTAATCTCATTTATTTTTTATCTTTCAGCTGTTTCAGATTCGTCTGACTGACGACTTTCCTAAAATAAATAACTAAAAATGCAAAACTTTAAACATAAATCAAAGTCAAGCGTCTCTAAATAATAAAAACAGGTTTAAGATGATGAGAGTAAAATATGATAATACAAGAAGCTAGCGTCCTCTGAGGCTGCAGGCTCTCTGGAGGTTTTAAGACGACACGCATGGGAGACGTTTTATCTACACGGATCACTGAGATCCTTCTAATAAACCTGGTTTTAAACAACAGTGGCTCATAAACACTCTGTTTATCTTGGACTAACTAATGCAGAAGTGAATGTTTGTTACAACCATGATTTATAAACATCAATAATCTGTGATGCTTATAAAAACGTTTTTATGTTTATGAATTAGACTGAAAAAAGCGACATAAGGCAGCTCTACACAGTGATCTGATCATCTTTTAATGACGGGTGATAAAAACACACAATGTGAAACTAGCTGAAGCTTCTTAATCCAGTAATAGAAAGGGGACTAAGGCATCACACTACTGAGCCTCCCTGGTAAGGTCTATTCAGGGTTCTGGAGAGGAGGGTCCATCGGATAGTCGAACCTCAGATTCAGGAGGAGCAATGTGGTTTTCGTCCTGGCTGTGGAACACTGGACCAGCTCTATACCCTTGGGGGGTCCTGGAGGGTGCGTGGGAGTTCACCCAACCAGTCTACATGTGTTTTGTGGATTTGGAGAAGGCGTTGTAATGGGGCCCTGTGGGGGGTACTCTGGGAGCATGGGGTACCAGGCCCTCCGATACGGGCCATTAGGTCCCTGTACGACCAGTGTCAGAGCTTTGTCTGCATTGCTGGCAGGAGTTCTAGCTGCAGTCAAGGTGGTGGGGGGATCCGTTTTGGTGGCCTAAGGATCAGGTCTCTGCTTTTTGCAGATGATGTGGTCCTGTTGGCTTCATCAGAAAGTGATCTCCGGCTTTCGCTGGAGCAGTTTGCAGCCGAGTGTGAAGCAGCTGGGATGGGAATCAGCATCCGAGACCATGGTCTTGAGTTGGAAAAGGGTAGAAAGCCTTCTCCAGGTCAGGGACGAGGTCCTGCCCCAAGTGGAGGAGTTTAAGTACCTCGGAGTCTTGTTCACGAGTGAGGGAAGGGTGGAGAATGAGATCAATAGACAGATTGGTGCTGCATCTGCAGTGACATTGTACCGGTCTGTCGTGGTGAAGAGAGAGCTGAGCGGAAAGACAAAGCTCTCATATTACCGGTTGATCTACGTTCCTACCCTCACCTATGGTCACGAGCTTTGGGTAGTGACCAAAAGAACGAGATCGCAGAAACAAGCGGCCAAAAAGAGTTTTCTCCGCAGGGTGTCTGGGCTCTCTCTTAGAGATAGGGTGAGAAGCTCGGTCATCCGGGAGGGGCTTAGTGTAGATCCACTGCTCCTCCACATCAAGAGGAGCCAGTTGAGGTGGCTCGGGGATCTAGTTAGGATGCCTCCTGGACGCCTCCCTGGTGAGGTTTTCTGGGCACGTCCAACTGGTAGGAGACTTAAAGGAAGACCCAGGACACGCTGGAGGGACTATGTCTCTCAGCTGGCCAGGGAACGCCTTGGGATTCCCCCGGAGGAGCTGGCCCAAGTGGCTGGGGAGAGGGAAATCTGGGCCTCTCTGCTTAGGCTGCTGCCCCCGTGACCCAACTCCGGATAGGCGAAGGATGATGGATGGATGGATGGAATCACAATACAATTAAATCTCTAAGATTCACAAAAGATTCAACCAATCAATGTTTATTTATTTAGCCAAAGAGGCGACTAAAGTGCTTCAAAGTAAAATACAAAGTCACGTTACCAACATAACAATTAAATGAGAATAAAAACAAATTAAAATGGATAAAACAAAAATATTATTGTTTATTTCTACAAGTAACTCTGTTCCTCATTAAGAACTTAGCAGAAAACACAAATCAGAAGCTCATTAATGTGGCTGAGTGTCACTAATTAGAAATGCAGAACAAATAGTGGCTACTGAGAGGTTTTCCTCTAAATAACTGCCTTTTTCTCCGCCTCACTAATACAAAGAGAATGACTGACCATGTGGCTCCAGAGCCAAAACAAACCCCTATGATGACAGACTCAACCGTTACACAGGCAGACTCCAGCCCCGGAGTAAGTACAGGCGCTAACTGTGCCACAAAAACAAGTGACATAACATTTTGGTTTAGTCACCAAAAAAAGCAGCTTCTGCAGAGCATTCATGCTTTCATCTTAACTGCTGCTAGATTGCAGGACTGTGACTCACGAGGTGCCACAGTGATCAACAACGTGACTCATCAAACAAAAACTGTTTTTAACCTTGAGAGAGATTTCTGAAAAAACGGAACATTTCAAAGCCGAAGCAGCTTCAGCCCTTCATGTCCTGCTCAGCATCCAGTTTTTATAATTTGATATTAGAATCCTCCAGAGGAGCCGCATGACGCCTGAAGAACGTGGATTCAAGGTCATGGGCTCAAATCAATGACGTGCTGTTACATAAACCCCTCAGAGACGGACAGCACTTCCACGTGAGCTTCTCAATAATATTCTGTAAACATAAAATCTTTCTAGGTGTTTAGGGTCATTTGTTTTAATCTAAATGCGGAAACCCAAAGGTGCCCGGCTGAAGGATGTCATACGTTCCTGCACCGACGGAAACGAGAGACTATTTGATTGAGGGAAACAACACAGGAAGCAAGAGTGGCAGGTACAGCTCCCACGTCTGTGTGCTGCAGCAGCGATCAAACACAACAATCAAATTCACACCGTCTACCACTGAGAAGCTGTCTTCATGTCTCTGTTGATGCTGCTGCAGAGCAGCTGCTGCAGGTACCACTGCAGAGCCCTCAGAGCGTCACACATGAGCTACACACAATCACCGTTCTCTTCTAATGGTTTAAAAAGTCTGCATTATCCAGACCCAGTCAGCATTTTAGCTGAATGATCTTAAATAAAACTCACAATCATGTTCATGCTGATGCTAACGGTACGCCCCAGGGCTGTGACTGGTTCAAGACAAAAGATAATAGTTAAAAACACAAACTGTTTAAATCACAATGACTAGGTGAGCATTGGGGTGTCTGATGTTTTTGTTTGTTTAAACAACTTGTAAAGAAGTAGAAATGTGTCCTCTGTAGCGGGGGCTTGTCCGGATTATCTCAGGGAGAATGAGATTCAGCTGTTGGAGGCTAAATAAGTATGGCACTTTGTTCCACTGACCAACTTAAAGTGAAGTAGTTGTCATGTTTTGCACAGATAATGTTTATAGTGCAAGCCTGATAGGAGACGTGATACATTTATTTATGACCCCACGTATTACTGGTATCTGAAATTGAGAGTAAGACTATATTGGTATATCAGATCGGTTAAAAAAAGTTGATATTGAACATCCCTAAAGAGCATGAATCTTTTTCATACGACTGGGTGATATGGAGCGTGTGATATAATCGCAAATGGTTTAAAAACCATCTGCATGGGAAAAAAGCTCTGGCGCACCCGTTTCAGGAGAATTGAGCCAGAGGAGAGGTGAGCAGACGACGGCAGGATCTGGAGTCCTGATATTTGGACATCTTGCCTCTGATTGGCTAACAGCAACACGACTCTACCACTTTGCAACGTTGATGTTTTATCTCCACAAATAACACACGCCTGGAGGAGTTCTGCTGAGTGGTGGAGTTGCTAATGCTAACGGTTAGCTTCCACTAGCCGAGACCTTCTCTGCTGTTTCCTGGACGCTAAACCAACAACAGCCTTCCCCGATGCGAGCTAAGGTGGGTGAGTCCATGAATGTTAATTTCCAGTGTGACGTTGATCTGAGTGACTCGAGTGTTTCCCCATCTGTTTTCTATCAGCGGCTAATGCAGGAAATAGGGGTAGAAGACTATTTTCATGTTTAGCCTGCCCGTGAAACTCTAAGTGATCGATCATATTTTTTTAAAAAACAGGTAAAACAGTTTCTCAGTGAACTTGGACTTAATCATTTGTGTCTAAATTTGTCTTGAATTTTCTATAATCTTTTAAGCAACTTGGTGACCAAATCCATCAAAAGTTGCCTCATGTTTTACAAACTAAAGACTCACAGAAACTAAACTTAGGATGAATTGTCAGTGGTTAGTAATGACAACACTTTATTTATTCAATAGTGTCATTTGTTTTATGGTGGTACGGTTAAACCTTCCCGTCTGTTCCGGAAGAGGAGATTTTTATTCAGACGTCGTTTATGGCAGCTAGGAGCCAACGTCTGTAAGAGATCTTTGGTTTTCCACCACAGGTTGATGATGGTTTTTAGTCACCTGAATCATCTCTGAATACTTTGAGAGAACATTTATCTTACAAAACTTTTACACGTTTTCAAATATCCACTGATGTGAGAATGAGGCCTTGCAACTTTCATGGAAACATCAAGAACTTTCATAAACATTTTTAAAGGTGTGGAACACTGAACAACCGTTTTTTCATGTTATTTCTGATTATAGTCGGTCAACAGACGGTGAAACTCTAGGATTAGAAATGCCTGACAGATCTACGTCACATTGTCACTGAACATTCATGGACTCACCCATCTTGACTCACGACGGGGAAGGCTGTTGTTGGTTTAGCGTCCAGGAAACAGCAGAGAACATCTGGGCTAGTAGAAGCTAACCGTTAGCATTAGCTACTCCACCACTCAGCCGAACTCCTCCAGGCTTGTGTTATTTATGGAGATAAAACATCCTTGTTGCAAGTCAGTGGTACAGTTGTGTTGCTGTTAGCCAATCCGGGGCGAGATGTCCAAATATCAGGAAATAAAACCTGCTGTCTGAAGCTCAGCTTTGATGTGGACAACTTTTAGGTCAGAGAAATGGTGCACTGGTTACTCATATTCTAAACACATTTGCAGAGGTCTCTAGTAGGAATAAATGCCTTTTCAGTGAACCTGCCCTATAAACATTTTTCACTTTAAAATTTCAATTCATCTCATTTTCCTTTGTTAGTAAAAAGTCTTTTTAAGTGTTCATCTGCTTCAAATTAGGGAGTCACGATATATCACAATAAACATCGGCAATGACAAATTCTTTAACATTTTGGTATCTTGCAATAACAAAAATTGGTCTGATATTAAACAAAATGTATTTCCATCTTGTTGCCAAATGTGTTTTTGTTTCAGGAGGAAAAAAGGGGTGGTCATATGGAAATGTGTTGGTCATGTGACTGATAGTAATCATCTCAGAAGCATTAAAGTGTGTGTATCAATGTAAATATATATGCATATGATTATACAGATATATATATAATAAATATTTGCTATCAGCCATAACAGCAATATTAACACTGGATATTGGCGCATCCCTGCTTTAAGGCCCTGTGGCAATGGGACAAAATTAACATTTTTGAACTGCAAAAGGCCCACAGGCACCTTCTGGACACCTCTGACGTTCCAAATCTTAAGAGTTTTTTTCATTTTATGTTTTCAAAAACAAGAAAAGAAGTCCAGCTGCTCAGTGCTTCCCTCCACCCCCACCCCCAAAACCCTTAGGATATATTACGGGAGGATTTGAATATTTCTTGGCAGTATTCGTGATGAGAAAATGCTGAAAAAGATAAATCTGCAAATCCCTACTAACAGATGAACATGCTTAGGTCACCACTGGTTTGCACGAACAAGATAATTCACATTGCAAGTTCTGAGCAGTACTTTCCAAATGAAGAGACATAAAATGTGTTTTTCAGCTTCGACAGGTCTCATTAACGCCCTCAAACAAGTGATCTGTAGTCTCCTCAGTTAAGATTTAAGATCCTTTGTAGATGTTTGTGTTTCAAACACAACTAAATAATTCAAGGTAAATTTAATGAAAGGTGATTGGATTAATTTAGTCTATGAATACTTAACTTCTCATTCAAGGAGCTTTCTAAGTTCCTGATCTCAGCATGGACAGGAAATCCTCCAGCCTGCTGCAGTTTCTGCATTTGCTCGTTCTCCTGAGCGGTGAGTCTGCTGTGTGTGTGTGCTCATGTGCGTTAGTGTGCGCGCTTATTAACGACTTGTTTTTCCGACTGAGAAACTCCCGAGAGTGTGCAGGCGTTTCAGGGTGGTGCTGTCAGTCACTACCTCAGCGTCGCTCTCTCGGTCCGCCAGGTGACACCTCCTTTAGGAGCATTTTTCTAACAGGAAGTGTGTGTGAAGTTAGTCTCCACCCATGGTGTGACTCACCCTTTAAGAGCATGCCCGATTACCATAATGCTCTAAAGATGATCTTATCAGATATTCCTGCCGTATGTGGTGTGTTAGGAGTGCTCTGGTCCGCTCTGAAGCTCGTCAGCTCTGATCATAAATCAAGGATATTAAATGTGTTGGATTGTCTTGGTCTGCCTGTTGAACGTGACGAGGTGCCAATCAGAAAACGAGGTGACAGAGGCGCACTGCACGCTCCTCCTCTGCCATGTTTGTTTACTCTGAAGTCATGTTTGTTTGAGAGGTTTTACGAGATTTCCCATCTGACTGGGGAATGTTCGTCTTTGAAATCTGTTTTTTTGTTTAGTGTGTATTTTTTGCTGTGGACCACAACTGGTATATCCGTCATTTTTTTTTCTTCTTTTATCTTTGTGCGGTCTCCAGTGTTTTGAAAATCATTTGACATTTTTTAAAATCCTGCCATTTTAACCAGGCTTAAGTCAAAACTGACATCTCACCATCATCATCAGAAGATCCTTTATTTTGACAAGTGTTTTAATAGAGATTTATTTCGTGTCCCACAAACGTCCCCATTGTTGTGCAAAAATCAAAAAGTACCTTCCTCAATCAGGGGGAACCCCTCTTCAGACCAACGTCCCCATCATGGCCATTTTACTCAAGTGGTATCTAACCTCAGCAATCATGAGAGTGGACGCAGCATGAATCATTTATCAGGATACGGGGGAGCCAATCGGATCAGGTGCACATGTGCTCAGTGAAAGAGGATCAGATTTAATGAGGTCTATTTATGTGCTCTCAATGTGGATTAATGCCACGCCGCCGTCTAATCAAGCCTCTTGTTGCTTCACCCTCTCACCTTTGCTCACACTGAGCTGGGAGACACTCACGGACGCTGTAAACTCTCTACTTCTAACTTACTTTATTATGAGGACCACAACAGGACAGGATGGTTGATTCAGTAGAAGATGGTGGAAAAGGTAGGAATGGAAAACAAGAAGAAGTACATGGTGGAGATGACAAAGTAGGACAGTGTCCCTTAACGACCAAAATCATCGTTTTATTTCAAACAAACTTTCACTTCAGCGACTAAAAATATCATCTAAAGGTTTTAAAGACGCTTGGATACTTTGCACATTTATTTTTACTTCACACTTTTCAAAGCGACCCACATTAACAAAGAAATCTCAACCTGTCAGAAACCATCCCTTCACCATCTCTTTGACTTCTATTTTAGGCTGCAAGAAGCAGCAAAAATAGATGAAACCCTTTTGATTCCCTAGACTTTGAATCCAGATAGTCCCGCATCCTGATCCTGACCCACGTCAACAAGATGCCATGATTAATCCTTTTTACTCGAGCGAGTTGCACGGTGGCGTCACAGCTGTCAGGTGAGCTGACAACGCGCGGTGGTGACACCAAAACTGCTGCGGTGGGCTGACAAACCCAAATTCAAAGTCAAACATGACACACGATGCCCTTTTAACAGTTGCAGCTCTGGTGTAAAAGCTCATTTCTGTAGCGTTTAAGTTGGATTCTGAGTGATTTACAGCATTACATGACTTTTTAGAGCCGGTTGAATTTCCAGAAACACTCATCAAATATAATTTAAATACATACAGGTTAACATTTTTACATTTATTGTAGTTTTGAGCTCAGAAAAACATTAAAAAAGCCATAAAATGCACAATATTTTATGTTAGGATGTTCCTCGCTGTAGAACTAGGTCAGGATGGGGATTAAAAACAAATATCATTACAGAGACTTTAACCAACACTGCAGCCTCCATCATTTATGATTCAACAAGATCAAGTGGCTTAGCTGTAAACCAGAATCTACTCTTTTCATGAGAAAAGAGTGATACTGATGCTTGATTGGGGAAATGAAGGAATTCCTGACATTTGAAAAGAAAACACACCTTTTACGGTGGCGAACATGAACTGAAGCAGATAAAATCAGATTAACAAATGCATTTCTACATTGTTTAACCAGGATGGCAACAGTGCAAAGTACACATCCTGTATGAGGACCACGAGCGCCTCAACAACAATCGTTGAATTGTTTTGACTCACAAAGTAAATGGTACGCAACAGTAAAGAAGAAACGCCCGTCTTCTGGTTTGTTTCACGCTCAACCACCTAGACCCAACAGTTCAGAGACTTCCAAAGCTTCATTTAGCTGGAAAAAGCCTCTTAACTAAACTTTATGATGCATCTACCTTAACAAAAGTCTTGGGAAACTACACAATACCTTTTGGAGCGGCGCAGACGGGCTCCGCTGAAGAACTGTGGCGTATTTAAGTTGGATAAAACTGTCCAAGGACCAGAGTCTGACATCGTGTCCACGTCATGCCAGAGAGGGAGATGCAGCGGGGGTTTCTGAGGACCCGATGAGAAGCGACAGCAGTCAGGGTTCAGCAGGCTGCGACCCCTGGAGAAGTCCTGACAAGCGCTGTCCTGAGGTCCAAACTTCCTCTGAACAGGCACATCTGCAGCCAGCTGCGGCATAAACGCACAGGCAGGGAGGGCACGTTGTCCTCCTCTGTCCTCAAACAAGGAAAATAAATAAATAATGATCCGAGGAGAGTCCTGAAAGGCGCACGGCGTGTGATCCAGGTCAGGTGTTGACAGCCTCCACTGCAGCTGGGACACGACACCCAACACCAGCTGACTCGTCCCGTCTCACTGCGACTCTGCTGTGTGTCCCAAACACTCACCCGGCTCCGTTTGCTCGACATGCTCCGTATCATGTAACAGGCATATACCACTTCACAGCCTGTGAAGGGGGGGAGCAGTCCTGCATCATCCACGTATGATGCAGGGAAACGCAAAGTAGCTCCGCTCAAAGTCCGGCGGGCCGGCGTTTACAGCCGGAGTTCAGAATGAGGGTTGTTACTTTGAAAGGCGTGGCTCTCTTAAACCGCTGAAACTGAACAAGACTGATTACAGAGAAAACCTGCAGATTTCTGCTCTAGATCAATTAAATCTTCACTAAAACAATGTTTAGTTATTTTGTAATGCGTTTAGGTGCGGCACTCATGACTAATGAGTCCAGCTTCGTCACTTCAGTGGTGAATTTGACTTTCAGGTGTTTGTGAGTGACTAAGGTCAGCTGATCACAGCAGATTGAGGGGGAGAAATCCTCACGTGACCTTGTAGCAAAAAAAAAAAAAACATTTCTCTAACCAAATGAACCTTTAGAAGCTTTTCACAGATAACTCATGAACCAAAGCATTGATCATATTTGTGAGAGACTTTTCTTTATTCCTGCAAAAGCCTCAGAGCTTTGATCAGACTGCAAAGGTGCGTTTTATGTCCAGAGACCGGCGTTACGGTGACCACAGCTTTAATAACATAAGATTCTTCTCATAAAACGTGTGGAACACTCGTTTAATGAATACATTTGCAGTGCACTCTAGTAGAAATTAATGCCTTGTAAGTAGTACTCTGGGAGACTACCACTGACTGTTTGCTTTGCAACGTTGATGAGTTCTGCTGTGTGGTGGAGTTGCTAATGCTAATGCTGGACGCTAAACCAACAACAGCCTTCCCCGTGGTGAGTTGAGATGGGTGAGTCCATGAACGTTAAGTGACAGTGTGACGTAGATCTGTCAGGATTTCAAATCCTATTTTCTATCAGACGTTAATGCAGGAGATAGGTGTAGAAGACTATTTTCATGTTCAGCCTGCATAAAAAACTCAAGAAATAATAATTTAAAAAATGGTTTTTCAGTGTTCCACACCTTTCAGGTATAAACTGATACATCTGAGCAGGGATCCCACAGGGACCTGAACTTAGCCACCCAGATTTTAAATAAAAATCCATCAGCTGCTCTATAGAAGCCGTTATCTTTACTTTCTCCACTTATTTCACATTTGCTTAAATCCATTCAGATTTTAGTCACAATTACCAAAACACATAAGCAACAGGATTTTTATACATATACTTGTTTTGGGGGTTAAATGGAAAAAGATGTTTGTGTTTTAAAACTGAAACGAGATGTAAAATGATATTAACATTTTTTAAAAATCTGAACAAAAAAATATTTTTTAGGCAGAAAAAGAACTAGCCAATATTATTAGATACAAATATTTGCTTTTCCTCTTCGACCACAGATCTGCTGACAACGCTAACTGTATTTTTTTGACTGTCAATATCATCTTTTTCTGATGTAAAATAAATATCACAAATTTAAACCCTAAAAGTTCAACTTCTTATTTTATAAAGTTATCAAGTGAAAAGAAACGTGCAGCACGAGGGTAAAAAATAATCATTCTGACAATTAAACATTATTTTAGCCCCAAAAAAATCCTAAAATTATTTTTTAATTGAATGTAAACTTTAGCTGCTACATCAACAGTTTATTTTTCTTAAATTTGGTTTCATTTCTCATCACAAACAGTTTTAAAATAATTAATCCAATAGATTCATCCTACACCTGCATTATTTCAGATTGAATTTTGTGTTGTGTTGCTGGATTAAAAGCTAATTTTTGGAATAAATGTTTTTTTAATGACAATAAATGGAAAAAAAAGTGAAGAAAAAGCCACTAACCATAGCCCAGATATGGTTAGGAAGAGATTTTAAAGTGTTTGTAGCATCACCTTAAAAAGGACAAAGCAGCTATAAAAGATGGATGGATGGATGTTTGATAACCATCCAGTCAGGTGCATGCACGTAGATTTTCATACGTTTCATCTTCCGTTAAACCAGTTTTAAAGAATCCGGTGGAGGTGGTTCAAACACTTGTGTGAGAGCTTTACTTAGGATGTGTGCACAGCAAGCCCTGAAGACCCTCAGGATGCTGCAGATAACTAATCACTTGCCTGGAAGGACTTCACAAGCTCGAGAAAAGAGACAGGACCCAAAATGAACAAAGGAAAAGCACCAATATACCTGGCACATAACCACCGGCTCCACTTCCATGTGCCTCTTCTGCAATAAAGTGCCATCAGAGGTCATTTTTGTCAGCGGAAAGCCTGAGTTTGCGTCCTCTCAGAGAGGCTCTGCCCGTCTCCCTGCAGGCTGATGTGACAGCCTTCACTCTAATTATGGCTCTGTCCCGTTTCTGTGCTCCACATAAGGAGTGACAGCTCCGATGGTTCAAAGTCAAACCTGCAGAAAGCAGCATGAAAGGAGTGCAGGGGAAATTCATGCAGATTGTTTACATACTCAGATAATCACCTAAGAGTTGATAAATGTGTTTGTTTTCTCCTGGGTGAGCTTTCACCACCACGTTGGTAGCATTTATTTATGCTGGCTTACAGTTTTCTGTTTTCTCTCTTACTGCGGAATTCTGCTTTTGTACCAATTGTTACACCTCCAACTCACAGCGATAATGAGACCATGACACCAGCATCACTTTCTTATGCTGAAGTGCAGAACATCAACAGAGCCAGGGCAGACTCAGAAGATGCTCCACAGCTGTGAGAGTTTATTAAGAAAACGCTGCAGCGTACAGCTGAAACTAGCGCCTCTGGAACTGTAAATATATCCAAATATTCCTGCAACAAGAAGGTGTTTAACCTTTAGCAATCAGCCGGACTTGGTGCTAACTGCTCATTAAAAGTGACAGACGAGCATGGTTGCCTACTAGGGCTGTAACAATATTGGCAATATCGCGATATCGTCGTAGTAAAATGACCACAATATCGTCGTGGTCTTGTCACGATATCGTACAGTACGTCTTGAGGTAAAAATAACACTTTTCAGTCTGCTCCACCGGAGCATATTAAAGTAAACTACATAGACCATGATCCTTTGCTTCCGCGTCATCGGCCGGTTTGCCAATGGGAGTGCGTTCAGCCCACACAGCAAAGAAAAACAAACATGGAGGATGGAGGCTACAGCGGTGAACGCAGCACGGAGGATTCCAGACAAAGTATTTTATGTTGTGAGTCTTATTATCGTGAGCCTCCCCACAATATCGCAATAAATATTGTATCGTGAGATTCATATCGTGGCAATATCGTATCGTGAGATTTGGATATCGTTTCACCCCTATTGCCTACAGATACTAAGCAGATGTCCTTTCTGTGTCTTGAAGTCCACCTGTCTCATGGGCAGGCTCTTAACGTGGTCACCATCAGGTGTTTCCTCTGGCTGTATGAGAATGGAGCCTCAATATCTGGACCGGTCCTTCATAGAACTGTTCACCAGAACCTCTGTAACTGAAGAGCTGTGCTCAGGTCGGGTGTCACATGACCTGATCTGGGTGAAGGTGAGGACAACCATCGTTAGTGATATCCTTGTGTCAGGGGTGTCCTAACTTTTCAAGGCCAGGGCCAAAGCTAAAAGTCCTCCCGGGCCACAAAAACAGGATTTTTAGTTTTTTTAAAAAAGTGCAAGAAATATTTTATGGTGACTTCTTTATTTGTACTGCTCTAAAACAGGCATGTTGATTAAAATGAACATAAAATGTTTAAAAAATGTCATTCTATGCAATTTGAGACAAAATTCCACAGTAGTGATGAAGGTGGTCGGGGGTGGGCATAAAATCTTCCTGAGGGCCGCGCTTCGGACCAACCTGCCTCGTCTGGTCTTTAGGCAGGTTTCCACAATCGGAACTTCCGGTTAATTTTACCGGACCTTCACAGAATACGCGTGTCTCCGTTTCACCAGGGCGGACTGACAGCACCATTCTGGGTCATCACAGGAACCGCTTCACGTATCGGCTGCAAACGGCTGCAAACCTCGTTCTATTATTGCAACCACAACCTCCACACACTAGATGTCGTTTTAGTGTTCGTGTTCCAAATTCAACCTTTAATAGTGACATCACTCACTGCCAAAACAATCGCGATAAGCTGAAGTCTCAGCAACGTCCTGAAAGGGCCGATTTTGCACGGAGGCGCACCAGCTGAGAGAACCGAGCATGTGCATGTTCCCTGCCACCTTCCCCCCTCCCAGAAACGTCCCTGAACTCCTTCAGTGGAAACGCAGCTACCGTCATCACCAAGCCTGAGATTTGATGCTTTCTGAATGCTGATTTCAAATTTAATGCAATACTGAAAATATTTACAGTGTTAAAGTCAGACACCTAAATAAAGTTCATTCAGAGTATTTATTATGCAGATGTTATTAGTGAAAAATACATTTAAATTACATTGTGCAACAGCACCGGGCTGCCCGAGGATGTGCCTGACTTTAAATCAGCTTTACTAAGGATAAATATCGTCCGACCGATATATCGGTCTACCCCTACTGGGAATGTCTCTTGATTTTCTATTTGACCGCCCTGTCACCATCCACACACGGCTCTATTTTTGTTTTGAATATCCACTCAACCTGCAGTTTAAGATGTTTTTATGATTCTATAATTATGGAGAAGTAACCTATTTAGGGCCTTTTTTAAGATAATGACACAGATTTTTCTTTTAAAACAGATAAAAGCAGTTCTTAGAAATACCTGCTTTGGAACCAGAGGTCAGAACCTCCAATTAGACTCTTTGTTACAACTTTATTTATAGAACGTCACTCCGTCGTTAACGGTCGTTCTTTTATAAAGCGAAGAGCAGCTGACTTTGCTCCTACGCTGCATGACTCTAACAACAATGAAATGAGAAAAGCTCTCTGCAGATTGAACAGGGCTCTTCCACCCATCTGTGTGTGCTGGTGTACATGACAGAACATTACATTTAATAATCCTGATGAAGGAAAAACACCTCTACAGTCACGGGTGCTGCTGACTCATTTTAACGGCTGCTCCACTCGACTCTCGATGCAGAACAAGAGGAGACCAGGGGTGAGAGAGGTGGGCGTTGCATGCTTTTCATTCAGGCTGCACATTCTCAAGTTCTGCCGTTCTGAATGGATCCAAGGAATATAAAAAAAAGAAAAGCACCACCGCCGTTTCATTCCAGCTATGTTTTCAGCACTTCTGACAGACTGCAGACCTCTGCATCTGCTCCGTTCTGTAAGAACATACAGATGTTTACCGCAGACTGAGCTAGCAGAGGGGATTTGTCAGATAAATCTGACATAGGAGGTTTAGGGAAAATGTGTAAAGGATTATAAAAAAATGTTGACCACAGTTTCTACCAGTTGTGAACCACTGGGAACCTGAACGAGAGCCTGATGTATCCTAAAATATAATAAACATTCAAATCCACTATTTAAAAAAAATCCAAATTGCACAGAAAAGGTTTGCGAATGAATAAACCGGTGGAAGTGACCACTCTGCTTCTGTTTCTGCATCAGGCTGTCATCTAAAGCAGAGCGATTCTGCAGCCAATCATAATTTTTCCAGCTCTGTTGCTAGGGAGACAGTAGAACCGTATCTCCTCTGTGATTGGTTGGCTCTGTAAATTTTACAGCAAACATTGCTGCATTAGGTACAGCTTAAATCGACCAATCATGTTTCCCCGTCGGTCCATTTATACATTTTCTGATGAGTCCAACCCACTATAGGGCTGATGAAGCTGACCTCCCAACCAGAAAGTAACCAAAGGTCATGGTGGCCCTACCGCTGTCAAGGTCAAATGTTAAAGACCAAGTTCATCTGCTTTTTCAATGGTTTCTAGTATAAATGCATGCCATGTGAGTCGATTTCTGTGCAGAAAAAAGCTCTCGTGCTTCTGTTTTAGTAACTAGAAGTGAGTCAGAGGAGAGGTGAGCTGAAGACGGAAGCTTATGGAGTCTTATTTCCTGATATTCGGACATCTTACCTCTGATTGGCTAACAGCAACACGACTTTACCACTGACTCTGTTTGCTCTGCAACACTGATGTTTTACCTCCACAAACAACACAAGTATCAAGGTGTTCTGCCAAATTGTGAGTTGCTAATGCTAACTGTTAGCTTCTACTAGTGGAGACATGCTCTGCTCTCTCCTGGATGCTAAATCAACAACATCCTTCCCCGTAGCAAGCTAAGATGAGTGAGAGTGAACACTATGACGCGCTAATGTCACTGACTTTTCTAATCCTATCTATTTTCTATCAATGGCTAATGTAGGAAATAGGGGTAGAAGACTATTTTCATGTTTAGCATACTTGATAAACTCAGAGTGACCGATAAGATTTAAATAATAAGTAAATAAAACTTTTTTCAGTTAAATTGATTTTTAAGCAAAAGTTGGAAAGATTTGATAAAGAAGAACCTCAAAAGAGTTAAATTTAGTAAAAAGAACCGGTTCCTGTGGATCACACGCTAGATTGATGAGCTAATCGCTACTGCAGGATATTTTTAGCTTTTTTATGCAGACTTTTGTTCTGAAATCCCCTGCAGAGGCTTGGTTCGGAAGAGTAAGATGATGGACCTCATTATCAATTAATGAGCCTTCAAGCAAATGAGTAAATTGGCCAGTGTGCCTCCTGTTTTAATTCTGTTCTGGTGTTTTTGATCTGGAGAAGCAGAGATTCTGATGTACGCCAGCACACAGAGCATCGTGATATCAGGACAAACGGGTTTGTCGTCACCATTGCAGCTCCTCACAAACGCATAAAAAAGTTCATCTGAGGCACAAGGACAACTATTAATCAAATACAAGCTGATATATAAGCAGCAGGCTTAGTTATGAAACATAACCAGCCTTTATCATCCCCAAAACTCTTCATTCCTCCATGAATCAAGCTGGGAATCAGACAGATTGAGACCATTCCTCACTTTGATGTATCGCAAACACCACAAATCCTACTTAGCACATGAAAGAGGAGCAAAATCTCCAAACAGAATGGGGCAAGATGGGGGGGTGGGGGTGGCATTATCCACATTACATAAGCTCCATGTCCTCTTTTAGTGTCATCTTAGTGGCAGATGAATTTTTTGGAGGGCAAACTGGAGACTTGGCTTTAACACTGAGATGCGAGAACAAACGTGCACCGCCGAGCCATTTACACAGAAACATTCACGGCTGAAGAGCGTTCGCTTACCTCCAGAAATGAAAAGCGTGCAGTGGGCTGCACGGGCTGCACGGGCTAGTGGGAGTGGGGCTCAAGCTTCGGGGAGTGAGGCTGCAAGTTAAATGGAGTGAACAGTTGGTTTAGAATCAAACACAGAAAAGCCCCCCAGCCCCCCCAGAGCGCCGACGCGTGTCCAGATGAAGACAGCAGCATCATGAAGACTAAATGGTCTAATTGTGTTTGAGGAGCAGGTTCTCGAGGCATTTGTCTGGTTCTGCAGCGTTTGTTTGACATTGAGCCTGTGCAGCGTGCCAGATTCAAACGACACAAGGCAATAAAAGAGCACCGGCTGAAAGGCTCAAAATCATAAAAGGAGTCACAGATTAACTAAAGGCTGTAAACAGGCTGTTGGTTCGGTGCATGATGTCATGTGTTGAGTCTGTTTTCAGTCAGACGGCCAGCAGTCGCTCCGCAGAGCATTAGGTCACGCAAAGGTGAGTTACTTCTGCTGCAGAGGCTTTCAAAGCCATTCATTAAATATGAGTGAGCTTTGGAAATACCCCAAAACAGTCTTAAAACACAATAATACGACTACTGAACATTTACATTAAATAGTTTGTATGTTATGGCTAAAATTAAATGTGAATTAAAGCCCCAAATACTTGATTTTCTTGTTTTGTTTTTAGAGCTCTTAGTGTTAGCTACTCTGCTGTCTTTGGTGACAAAACATCAGATCTTCACCTACAGAAATGATTCACCCTAAAAATACTCAAAACTCCTGCACGATTGAACTATGCAAAACTACATTTTGCCATCTGCGTCCATCACCAGGCACAGAGAAGCAACACCAATCCTCCTTTATTGAGATTTGTTGGGAATTTGTGAAAAACAAAGATCTCTGCTGTGTTACTTCTATAAAAATAAAGAAGTCTAAATCAGCAAGTGCATTAAGATTAGAGGAGAGTATTAAATATCAGGCTACTTATTTAAACCTATTTGGTCTAAATCTGCATGGAAATAACGTCATTCATGGACCCAATTGGCTCCATTGCGAGATTTTAATCCTCAAACACAAAGAACCATAACAAATGTCTCACTGACCCAAATAGAAGACGGAACCAGTGATGAAAACCAACGTCTGGGATCAAACCGACACGTAGAACACACATCATTCTGTGATTCTCACCTTACTGATCACATCCGGCAAAAACTGCCACAACACTCCTTACGTACGTGTGTGTGTGTTCTTTTTCTACATGTGCGTCGTTTGTGTCACTTAAAATCCAGCCACTCCTTTGTGTTTTTTCTCCACACACACACACACACACACACACCTAAAGTGTAAACACATGCAGACTCAGACACACACGAGCGAGATGCTGTTGCCGAGGTGTGGAGGACCTGACATCAGACTTCCTGCTGCAGATGCTGCTGCTAATGCTAACAGAGCCCAGAGCATGAGGCAACAGTGAAAGCCAGCAACACACATGACACACACAGAGACGGATGAAGCGACACGCTGCAGCGGAGCTGCCTCCCCAGCAGGATAACGGAGGGAAATACTCACTCCAACGTCAGCCCTGGAATTCTCAGTCTCTCCCGCTGGGCTTTCATGGCTGAACTGTGCTCGTTTGCTCTATTGTGGTCATAATATGCACGCTGCTGCCCCCCCTCCTGCACCGACAAAGAGCCAAACCCAGCCACCACAGTGCGATGAGTCAGATTGGTTCTCCTTCCTTCCCCTCAGAAGGAGGAAGGAGCTGAATTAAAGAAGGGGGGGCCACGGTCCTTGTTTTGGTCTGTCCACGTTCCACCTTGAAGCTGTCAGATGAGATCCTCATATGCTAGCGGAGGGCAAGGAGGCAGGACAATACCCCTTCTCCCCTCCCCTAAAACACGCCTCCCGCTCCTTCAAAAGCGTGACCCCCACCGCCACAGCCCCGCCACCAGCTGGTGACTCGCTACAGAGCAGAAATTCATCAACCTGCTCTATGTGCAGTCACCTTGACACCCGCTAACACGGTGCACGCTCGCGACAAAACAATGTGACCAGAGATGATGTCATCTGTGAGGAAAACACACTGCACCACAAACTACATCCGTCAGTGGAGGGGGGGGGGAACGCCAAAACAAACAAGCGGTAGTTCTAGAGCGTTTTATTATAAGGAGCTTGTTATGAGGTTTTCTGTTGAACACGGTTCAGTTATACCATACCAGTTTATTTGTTCGCCGCATTAAAACAGCATGAGCTGAACAAAGCGCCTTACAGTTGAAAAACAAGTAAAAATAGCATGAAACAAGCAATAAAAGGCAGAAACCACACACTCACAGTAATTCAATAACAAATGGTCAAATCAACTATTTTGATTGTTCTGGATTTAAGACGTGTGAAAATTTAAGTGAAATTCACGTGACCTTGCAAAACCCGACTGAAACAAACTCTGGGGGTGTTCAACATGTGTCCTTCTGAGCTCCATGTTGTATTTTAAAATCCTCCTTGTGTCTCATAAATTACTCTTTTTTTTGATTAATATGTTGACGCTTCATGAAGATTCATTTATCAGCAAAACAATTTAAATGAAATGCCCAATAAAATATTTGTACTTGTTTAGTAGGACTCCTAATTACGTTACATGTAAAAGAACCCCTCACGTTAAAAGATAGTTTAGATCAGTGGTTCCCAACCTGGGGTCTGAGCTGAGGTTGCGAGTTTATAAAGATTATATTTGTGGAAAAATTACATTTATATAATACCAATAACACACCCAATAGCATTATCAAGACTCTGTAAGAGTTATAACTCAGTATGTTTGTATAAAGCTTGTAATTAATCACTTTAGATGTGTGCATGGGAGTAAGAGGGCCCTGGCTCGTCTTGGACACAAGCAAGGGGGTCCTCTTGAAAAAAAGTTTTGGGAACCACTGGTTTAGATCAATGAAAATGAGTTTCTGCTGAAAAGTTATGATCAACCTGAGTTTAAAGAAACAGAGATTAGTTCTGAATGGCTGAAGGAAGCAAGACTCCAAGAATAAGAGATTTATTTTTTTTGGTTTGTTTAAAGGGACACTTTGCAACTTTTTCATATTTTTAAATAATTTTCTTGAGCCAGTGTGTGTTAAAATGACCCTTTACAGGGTTAATGAAATGTTACTCAGACCCCCACTGCCCTCTGTGGCCAGAATACCGTACTTGCAACTACACAGGGGCGGTCGCTCCCTGCTGGATTTAGAGAAAAAAGAAAATATGAGCTTGACATACCTGGCTCTGCAGTCTGCTTCCAGCATGTTTCCTGCATGTTTTAGATCATGAACACAGCTGATTTGTTTGATTTAGTGATGAACCGCTCCTGCAGACACTAATGAAGGCTGAGGAGACATTTCAGCTGTTAGATTAAGGTGTTAAAAAGACCAACGCACAGCGAGGAGAGACAAGTTTTACTTTCACTTTCACCAACGAACACTAGGGGGTGCTGAAAACAAGCCAAAACTGACTAGTGTCCCTTTAAATCTAAAATGTATAAGAAGCTTGAACTAAGACCGGATATTTAGTGCTATGTAGTCATCCTGACAAATCCGACTCCTCAGACAGATGTGTAGTTCGACACCTCGGGTAGATATGCATGCATGAGGAATCAAGCTGCCTCATAACAAACACCTTTCATGATGTTTTAGCACTCACAAGCTCACCTTTTTAAAACCATAAAACACCTTGAAAAACATTATTCTGCCCATCATTTCTACTACAAACACACAGGCTGAAATTTTACTTAGTAGATTTTATGTATCCTAACACGGTTTTATTGTGAAAAATAAATTTCCTCAATCATTTGGTAGAAAATATAAATGTGTAACAAATTCCTTTAAAGTGACTGTGTGTATTTTCCCTGGCGATAGGGGGCAGTACATACCTAAATCATTGCAAGCAAGCGGTATTTTTGTGTTCAAGTAAGACCTTACCAACGGATGGCCATTAGGGTCAAAAATCCCTGGGAGTGCAACCTCCAGCAAAATGACAAGCACATCAGAAAAAGGGTGAAACAACGAGTTACTTTAGAGCGGTCCTGGAATTTAAAACCCGGCGTGATGCAGATGCCCGCCTTTCATTGGTGCGGAGCAAGGCTGGCTGCTTGTGGAGCTCTCTGAGGGAGACCACAGAAACACAGCAGCTCGGTGAGTTGATGCATGCTTCACGTTAGACTCACTGTTTTTTTGGCTAAAAGTGTCCGCAAACCTCCGTTAGCTTCGGTTAGCTAAATTTTCGGGGTGGGCGTCGGAGCGAGCCCCCGCACCGTGAGAACAAACATCACGTGTCTAAAGCAGATCTTCATCCGTGTATGTCACACGTCACGTGATCAGGAAGCGGAAAATCAATGAATTAGGAGTTTGTTTTGGGACGCTGCTGTGAAAAAAAGCGCCAATCGGAAATGCAGCAGCGCTTCGACACCAGATTGTGAAAGAACGAATAACGCTAGAAATACGGCGATTCTTCCTGATGTAAGAAGTGAGTCTACTCTTTCTTTTGGTAGTTTTGGCGTTTACATGATCATAGAGCACAATGTTCTGTGACTCTTCAAAAAACAATAAAAACGCTCAAAAACTGTCAGGCAGTCAGGGGCTTTCTGATCAGAAAACGGCTGGCAGTGAATGAGTTAACACTGGAGTTGACAATCTAACACCGGTGTTAGAGTGAACGTAAGTAATAACTAAGAACAACAGAACACCCCCAAAATAAACATGCATAAACACCCCAAAACAGAACTAACTAAAAACATGACTACCCACAATGCACCTCGCCCACTGCAGCTCCTGCAGCTCTCTGCAGCCGATCGGTCGCTACCAGTCCAACTTTTAGAATAAAGGGGTGGAGTCTGCGAATTAACTCTGCAGGTGTTCTAGCCGCCGTGGGAGTTCAGAGTTAGCTTATCAGAGTTAATTAGGAAACACTCTTAACACTCGGGTTTGACTCTCATGTCAGTGTTACATATCAACTATATGACTCTTTTTAGTGTTAATTAACTATTCTTAGTGTTAAATTGGACCAAAATCCTAAAATTAACACGTTTAAATTTGCTGTGCAGGAAACATGCAAATATCACTAAAATCAGAGAGGAATGCTGCTAAAACTCAAACAGCACTGCGAGGAGCTTTGTCTGTGGTGAAACGGTTGACGGAAGTGCCGCTGACAGCATCTGTTAAACTGAACGAAACATAATCTGCCGTCAACAGATCGTCTTCAAGAACTTACTACACGGAAAAAACAGTTGGCGGGGTTCAAACTAGCAGCTTTGAGCTCAAAGTGCAACAGGCTGCATTTACGTGGTGCTGAGGACGAGAAACAGGATCCAACATAACAGCCTCACCGATCCAACAAACACTCTGAGCTGCAGATAAATTTAGTTATTTCACTGAACCCAGCAAAACAATTGCAGCTATTAAGGTCAGGCTATAAATAGTAACCCAACCAGAAATAACCTGAGACCAAAACAAGTCTAAAGGTGCCTTGACATGTGGCAACGGTGAACGAAAACAATTAAAAACTGTCCTGCTGATTCAAAACAGTGGGATAAGAAGATATTGTGGCACCGCTCAGCAGGTTAATGGCATCAGATTTTCAGTAGGTGGCTCTCTGTCACAAGGAAAAACCTCAGAGTTCAGTTTGGGGTGACATTTAAAGAGCCAGACTCCCAGCTGAGCTGAATAAGAAATGTTGAGGTGGAATCTCAGGATGTCACGTTTACGTTTTACACACAACTCGACCACTTAGTGAGACAGAAAGAGGAGATCAGATCAGGTTATCTGGTTACCTGATGCTCACTTTTCCAGAAAGCCACCAGCTTTCTAAACGGACGGGTAGTAACGCGTCTAAAGCCGTCACATCAACTTCGTCTCCCCAATAAAACTGTCTGATGGAGCATTACTATGGTTACCAAGGTCACCAGAGGCTCAGGCGCTCTAAATATAAACCAGTGCAGTTGGTGATTTCACAGCAGCATTTAGTGATGGGTCACCTCCATTACAGTCATTAAGGTGTCAAACACGGTGTTTGTCATAAACGTAGTTTAAAATTAAACAAGATTAACGTACGAGTGCATAAAAGCCTGAAATGTCACCAAATATCACCTTTAATAACAAGTCAGAACAACATTTAGGCAGCTTTAACCACAAAAACAGACTTCAATATGAAATGAGGTGGAAAATAACAGGAAGCACGTCTAAAAGTGAAACCATGTTTACAGTTAAAACAAGGAAAATCAGATGTTTCAGGCAAATAATAAATATACTCTGAAGAAGCATCCTAAATTTTATTTTAAGTCATCAAACAATATTTTCATACATTGTTTCAAACTAAAAGAAACAGAATTTGACTGATCAAATGTAAACAAACTACTGGGGAATTTCTTTTAAAATAAATCCTTACTGTCACTCTGTAGTTAATGCAACACCACATAATATAGCACTAATTAGTTCACACTCAGATGCATGGTTAATAGAAGTATGCACACCTTTGGCCTGTCTCAGAAGTTTGGAAAGTTATCAAATGATTCAGCAGGAATGATGTGGAGCAGAAAATAAAATAAAGGAATTGGATCCCCCAGCTCTTCCAAAGTTTGAGCCTCGGTTTCAGGAACTAGAAGCGAGCCAAATCAGAGTTGAACTGAACACAGCAGGATTTGGAGACTTAGTTCTTGATATTCTGACATCTCGTCTCTGATTGGCTAACAGCAACACGACTCTACCACTGACTCTGTTTGCTCTGCAACGTTGATGTTTTATCTCCACCAATAACACAAGCCTGGAGGAGTTCTGCTGTGTGGTGGAGTTGCTAATGCTAACGGTTAGCTTCTACTAGCCCACACGTTCTCTGCTGTTTCCTGGACGCTAAACCAACAACAGCCTTCCCCGTCGTGAGTCAAGATGGGTGAGTCCATGAATGTTAAGTGACAGTGTGACGTAGATCTGTCAGGATTTTCTAATCCTAGAGTTTCACCTAGAGTCTATTTTCTATCAGAAGCTAATGCAGGAGATAGGTGGAGGAGACTATTTTCATGTTCAGCCTGCATGTAAAACTCAGAGTGACCCGTTAGAATCAGGAATAATAATTAAAAGATGGTTTTTCAGTGACGTACCACTTTAAGTGTACTTAAGGCACAGCTCTGATATGTAGCCCGATGAAATTAATTTAAATATTTTTTCAGAGGTTATTTACCCGCTTACATTTAGTTTTCTCCGTTTTCATTTTTAGAATTTAATTAATTACATACTAAACTGAAAAAAGGATTCTGTGAGCAAAATGAGCTCTGGCTCCTTTAAGGTCATTTAGTTGAATATTTAGTTCTCGTCATTAGATTAATGCACTAACACATTTACACTTTATTAACTAGAAGACATTTTGAATCTCATCTAACATGTTTTATTTTTAGTTTAAACAAAAAAAAGTGCAAAGCATCAAGCTTTTATACGGAGAGCTTCACTAATGCAAACGATTTTACAAATTGGCTTGGGATTAGACTCAGGAGTGCAATCCCCAGAGAGTTTCACAGCAATCCATACTCTGAGCAATGTGACTGAAACATCGTGTGTGTGGACCAGGACATCAAGGACTCCCAGGAGGAGGTTCAGGGGAGCGATTTGTAAGCTACCATTAACAGTTTCAAAACTTGGTACTTTGCATTATTCTGTTTAAATCAAGAAAAGCACAATGCCTTTTTCAGACCTACAGGAGTTACCATGCCTTTGACGACTGATTCTTTTATTTAAAGAGGACCTAGAACATAAACCAACATTTTCCTTGTTGTTGTTGAATAAAGACAGCTTGGGTGGTCAACAGTAGCATGCCAAAAAGTCAAAGCCGTGTGTGACCTACTTTTTATGTAAATTAGAAAGTTGAAAAAGGCGAGAGAAAAAATTCTGTTCTGAGAAAGCCTTCCTTAACACGTCACTAGGGGGAGCCACGCCTCCTCAAACCTGCATGTCTCCAGTGTCTGAGGCCTTCTTGGGAAACCAACCAATCAGCAAGCAGCTCATTATCATATTCATGTCCTGGCTGAGTGGGAGGGGTCAACAGCTCTTTTCACAGCAAGACTGGTTTAGGGGGTTTAGAATGGCCTGTATCAGGGCTCCTGGGACAGATGGAAGCCTAAATAACATTTCTGATGCTTTTTAGAGGCTCAAAGCTGTTTTAGATTGTTGATTAACTGCATTCTAGGATCACTTTAAAACAACTCGGATGAAAACGACAAATCTCAATGACCCTAAAATGTCTAAACCATAGAAATATCTTCAGTAGGACCGAGGTGTGGCATTTTCCATTGGAGTGGGAAAAACAGATGCATTTTAAAATCTCTTCTCCTGGGATCATCCACCTCCCGTTACATGTCACCGTTAGAAAGAACAACACAGTTTGTTGTGAGAACACTTCACACCCTCATCTGACAGTTTATGGAACACCCCGATAAAACAAAGAGCACATCTGTAATAAATCCTCCCTCCATCATGTTTTTATCTTCCGTTTTAATTTAAACTCTTTCAGACAAGCGTTCACTCAACCATGTGCTCATTTTGGAAAATGGAGTTGTTAAATTAAATTGTGCGACTCAGTGATCTTTCTGTAATAGATGACTATAAAGCCGAATCAGCTTCTCCATAAATCAATAAAACATCCATGTAAGGAGTAATTATAACCATAAAGCTGTGTTAGTTGTTTTAATACATTTAAATAAAGCGACGGCTCCTGAGATGTGGGATCCATCAACTTCAGCTGGATAAAAATGGGCTAAAGAACAAGCAGCTGGAATTAAACTGGACTTGTCTGTGTGTGCGTGTGTGTGTGTGTGTGTGTGTGTGTGTGTGTGTGTGTGTGTGTGTGTGTGTGTGTGTGTGTGTGTGTGTGTGTGTGTGTGTGTGTGACGATGGTACTTACAAACTGCCTCTTCTGGGAAGACTCAGCTCCTTCTGTAGACAGAAAAGATTAAGTAAGTCATTACCTTCTCTTGCGTGTTTATTCCAAGAATTTACCATCTAAATGTAACTCATGAGTACTAAATCATACTTTCCTCAATACTCGATTACATTTCAGACTCAAAATCTCTGATTCAGTAGGAGAAAAGGATTTGTTGTGACTTTTTCTTTCATGGTGAACTCTGAATGTGTTAATAAACTACACAAATGGCCTCCATGTCAGCAGCAGCATCTTTATTACACGTCCATTAATGTGAAAGTCCTCTCTGGCAGAAGGAACAGCAGGTCGGCTCTATAACAACCGCAGTGGCTGAAGCTGAATAAAGCAGCAGGTGAGGTTCTGATATGAACTTCAGTCTCGTCAGTGATGCTGAAGAAGCAGCTTCACATCCTCCTAACATATGGAGGGAGATCACACAGATGGTGTGAAGTGTAGCCGTCTCCTTTCAAAAATTAAAGTAGCTGCATCTGGATTTCTAAATAGTGCAACAGCTGAAGTGAGTTTAATTTGCACATGGGTGATGCTTCTTCAGATTTCCAGGTAACAAGTGTCATTTAATGACATCTATTCTAAACGAGATGCAGAGAAACCTTCCACCATGCAGCCCATGAAGATTCCTGTAAACTCTTCAGCTGCCGTCCCTGAAGCAGCATTAGTCTCCCGTTATCACCACCTACTGTTTATGGAAGGGACTAAAGTGTGCTGCTATGTAAACAAAACCATCATTTTGACTGCCCGACTCATTTTTGATAAAAAAGATTGACTGACATGTCGTTAATGACAGAATAATGAAGTCAGACAAGCCGTTTGGCTGCTTTTGTTCCCGTCACAGCAGACAGAGCAGCAGGAGGGGATGGGAGCCGAAAGCTAAAAAAAATCTAACTAGTCTGTTGTTGACGAGACAAACAATGAACGCTCAAGAAGAACCACAGCTGACTACTCTGATGGACCAGAAGTGGCCAATTCAGTAAAAGACTTAAATGAAATAAATACACGTTAGAAGAGAAATAATGGTTTTGTATTCATTATTATCCTTTTTGCCGTGTTGAGTCTCTAATATTTTAGTAATGGTACAAACTTTTTTCCTGAGTGATCATCTAACCCCGACTTCACACAGGAAGCATCAGCGGCGAGGAACGTCAGCAGAACATCGCTGCTTCAAATAGAATCCATTATAGTCCGTGGGGTTGATTCGAACCAGCCGCGACGTGGAAATTTTCAGGCGCGTCCCAGAAGCATTGCTAAAGATAGGATCAGGTTCTATTTTTGCCGCGAGCCGCTTCTGGTACAAGTTATTTCCGCAGTTAGAAAAGGGCTAGGCAGGAAATCACACGCAATTTCAGTGTAAAACGTCCGAAAATTTTTTAAATGAAAGTCTATTGCAGCGATGCGATTTCATATCTATGCAGATTACGCCTATACATGTGACCTCACGGTTTATTTACTTACCGCATTGTTCTAGAAGTGCAGCTGTGTGTTTTTCATGGCTGCCATGCTGGAGGCATAAAAACTCAACGTGTTCTCATCTCACGTTAGAACCTGACACACTGCCATCCACCGAGATATTGTTGTTTTACGAATTTCATGAGCTATTTGATGCGTCAATCAACAATATACTGCACCACAATTGGTTTGAGCTACATACGTGAGAATAGGGGGAGACAAAAGCATTTACTTTAGCAAAAACTGATTAATCTTATGTGACACTAGTTATTTAAAACAAAACAGCACCACATCAGATCCTTTTTGCTTGGTTTTTTCCACTGGGATTTTCTGCTTGTTTAGTCATGTTGTACGGGAAAGTCCTGGTGTTCAGGACCTCTGGGTTAAAGTACTTGGTTTTACTGATCTAAGTGGTGTTCCTCTTCCCTTGGATCCTGTTGTTCACTTATTAAATAACGACTCACGGCTATGCCATATGGAGAAAACCCGCAGATTCTGTCTTGCAGGACTGATTGCAATTAAGAAAATCAGCTCAAAGATGGAACTTTGTCAATGATGAGATGAGAAGCGAAACGACTTCAAGAAACCAAAGAAGTCCAGTTGCCTTCATTCAAACCCAATTTGGATTACCATGACCTGGATGACCTTCACCAGCACGAGTCAAAGTTCAGTTTGTCTGTAGAAAACTGAAAGCCCCAAAAGATGCTGCGAGTCCATTTTGTGAGTCTGTGGTCAAATAGCTAAAACAGTTCCATTCTTTGCTGTACGCGTCGTTAAAACAGCTCAGAGACACATTTCCCCATAAAGCATAATGACAATAAAAATGTAACAAAAAACATTCAATAACAGAAGCTGCTGCAACACCGACATCCACGCAAAAACTAAAAGCTTCTGCAACAACAAATGATCAACTAATCAGTGATCCATGGTTTCCCCTCAGACTTAACCGTCTGGTTAATTACAGCAGGGAGTGTTATGGGAGTGGGGCATTTCATCACCTTCAGCACATCTCTGTGTGCTTTTATTTGTGAGGAAAATACAAACACTGCAGCCTTTTAATTCACACAGATAAACCACCATCATCTGGATGTGTTTTACTACGAATCCCAACGATGGGATCGCTGCCGGTTAATACCCTGATAAGAGCAGGAGAGCCTCGCAGGATGTTGAGTTGACGTGTATCGGGTGCTAGAGTCAGCAGAAAAAGTGTTCAGACCCACTCTCCCGTTGCTGGAGGTTAATGCCGGCCTTGCATCCTGCCTGGATAAGGCAGAGGGTAGAGTTTACATGATGGACATGAGCACGTTCAGAGGGAGACACCCAACAATAACGTGATAATAGACTGTTGGAGTAAAACAGAGAAAGTTAAAGTAATCTGGATTTGATTTTCACATTTTTGATGCCTTTGACACCTTTGTGAGTAAGCAAAGCTTGTGCTTAGACATGGCTTCATTACCGACAGCGAATGTAATCAGTTAGCGTGATCTGGTTTTAATGAAACACAGCAGGGAGAAACACCAAACCCCTGCTTTCCCTTTTATCTGGAAATTGTGTTATTAATGGAAATGAAGACTTTGACACGCAAATCCTTTCAACATCACAAACAGAGAAGTGGTTAAAAGCAAAGAGGTTGGCTGTGAAAACAAAACATCACTAATAAGTTTTGATTTAGGCTCAGGTAGGACTAACCGAGACGATGGCTCCTCGCGTTTCCTTTTTAAAAACTCTGACACCGTCTGCAGAAGTAAATCACAAGGCTGTTGCTCCTGTCTACACGAGGAAAACATGACTGTCACAAGTTTGTTTGGCTTCACTGAATATATGCACCAGGTGATGTTTTATTTTCAACAAAAATGCAGAAGAGGAATTTGCTTGTCCAAAACTTTTTCCATGACTGGTTCTCAATCTCAGGCACAGCGAAGTGGACAATTTCTGCTGGATTTGAACAAATGTGCCAACTTTGTAATATTGCCACTATATTTATCAAGTTTTAAAGGTTGAATATGGAACACGGCCACCACAGCGACACCCAGCCGTCGGGGTGTTGTTCACTGCTGATACGTGAAGTGAGCAGCCAGCACCATGTCCAGTGATGAATCGTACAGGGTAAGGACTAATTTCTACTAATAAGTTTATTGTACAACAGTATTTACCGTTAGAACATCTTCTGGGCTCAGATTCAGCTGCTTGACTTGTCGAGTCTGCTATTTTACACAGTCCCAGCCTCGCCTTGCCGAGCAGACTTTTTACTGCAACGGTGCCCTCTAGTGGCTGGTAGATGCAAACATAAACCCAGTGTTGTTCCCGTCAAAATAAAAATTTGAAAATAGCTTTTTATTAAAATGTTCCATATTCAACCTTTGAGACCCCTGAGGTGACTTTTTCTCAAAAGGAAAAGAAGCAACTAGTGACAAATCTAGTGACTTTTACCATTTTACCCCGCACGTGAAAGTGTCGCAAAACTGCCGCGAAACGTTAGCCTGGCAAGCCATCCTATATATATGTATATATAGCCTGGCCACGAACCATTGATGGCTCTCAGTCGTGGGGCGGGATCTACGGTTGTCTTTCAAAATGTCAGCACGCAATTGGATAGCGCTAGGACCAATCAGAGTAACGAACAACGTGACGTAATCACAGCGACGGAAAAGCGGGACGCAGTAATGGCGTCTATCAATGATTTCTGTCGTTTTTGTATGAAAAACATGCGAATATCAGGTGTACTGGGACATTGCACTACTTAGTTTGATAAAAATAAGAAGCCGCTAAGTATAGCCGACTAACTTACGCACGTTGGAGTCTAAATAATCCAATGTTGATGACAAAGCCATTTCAAACGAACGTGTTTCCTGCGCCGCCTCCATGTTGTTTGGGTTCGCGGCCGCAGCGCTGATGTCATCGGGTACTCCCGCTCTGTGATTGGCCCACAATATAGAGCGCTGTGATTGGCCCAACCAAAACTATAGCGAGCTGTGATTGGACAGCTACAGGCAGCGAGGGTTCCTATGAAGCGTGCCTAGACCAAACTCTGCAAAGCAAGAATTTGGTCTAGTTCACTAGGCTAGCGAGACGTACCATGCTGCATTTAGTCGCTGTCATAGTGGACAGGGTCCTTTCCCTCGGCAGCTATATGTAACATTCTTGATGCATCCCAGAAGTGAAGTGACGCTATCATTATGTCTCAAGTCTATTTTTTACGTGCTACGTTTCTAAAACACGTCAAACTTCGCAGTTTAGATCGGGACAAACAGGAAGTCAAACACGAAGGCAGTGTGAAACATCCGGAAACTTCCAAAATAAAAGTCACGTGCAGTACGTCATTTTCTGTGAAACCCCTGTAGCCGATGTAAACCGAATAGAAAATAAAGCACAGACCTTTTCGGATACATGTAGCCGTCTTTCTCCTTGCTTTTTATTGTGTGGACTTCTGAAATGACGTGTGATGTTGCAATTCTCCGATTTTGTAACCTCACGGGATCAGCTGTGTGGAACGCTTTAGCTCCCGTTTTGCGTCAGAAGCGCTCCCGGTTGGAAGGGAGCTCGCGTGCAAAACGCCACTATTTCGTTACACACTGCTTTCGCGGCTGGTGGAAAGCCGGTTAGTGTTATTGGAGACCTTTGGAGAGTTTTACTGAGTGCCGTGGATGTAAATCTCACCATCATCGCACAGACTAAGCTTGGATAGGATCAGCTAGCGGCCACTTCAGGCATCTATGATTCATCTGTAAACATCTGCTCTGAGAGCAGCCCAACCTAGGTGGGGCTTAATGCAGATTTTATCCAAAAATGTTCACTGTTCAATTATTACATTGACTTAAGCTAACAGAAAAAGTTTCAAATAACTTAGCCAGAGGGTCTCTTTAGGGTCAACCTTGCCTGGATAATAGAGGATGGTTGGAACTGTGATGTAATAATAGAAACTACAGAATAAAGCTCATTTTAAAGATTAAAGATTAAAGCCATCAGTTTGTCACACACACTGGTGTGTGGTGAAAATTGTCCTCTGCATTTAACCCATCCCCGTGGGGAGCGGTGAGCTGCAGACATGGCCATGCTCGGGAACTTATTTGGTGGTTTAACCCTCCAATCCAACCCCTTAGTGCTGAGTGTCAAGCGAGGAGGCATTGGGTCCCATTTTTATCAAAGTCTTTGGTATGACCCGATCGAACCCCGATCTCCCAGTCCCAGGGCGGACACTCTACCACTAGGCCACCGGAGCTGGTGATTTGTAGATATTAATGTATTTAAGGTGTTTTGTAACCACTCTCTCTCCCACGACACTATTCCCCTCTCCGACAGCATCCATCATAATTGCAAGTTATGCAAATGTGTTGATTACATCATTTAGCAACTTCAAATAGCTAATGGCTACTTTCAGTGCTGAGGAGCTGGCAACACAGGATGTCAAATGATTTCTCTGCAGGACTTTAATCCCACTTGTTCAGGTGAATTATAGGAGCATCTAATGCTATTGCCTACCACCAAAAGGTAAAAGGTGTGCAGTGTGTAAACAACCAGTGGTTTGGACAGAAAACATCCATTCTCCAGATGAGCAGCCATGCTGAAACAGAAACCGAAATCCCACTTCTTACATCTAAAACAGGATACGAGTCAAGTTTTTTATGTAAATCACTGAACAGAAGCTGGTTTGTTTTTTAGTTTAAAATGCATATTTTTGGAAAACTAATGTAAAACATTACAGCTGCAGTGGTAAGTGACAGGGAAGGGTGGTTTCTGTTGCATTATTAATCCCTAACGTGGCAAAGCTCTGCACCCCTAATCACAGTCTCCCTTTAGAAGCAAAAGCGGCCGCTCGGTTACAGGTCTCTGCAGTGTGTATTATTTTTATTATTACTTTTCCTGCAGCAAAACAAATTATAAGCTACATTTCCTCCTTTTTGGGCATTTGAAGCCACTTGTGTGTTAAGTGTCAGTGATCGTTGCCATGGAAACTGGCTCTTGGTTAGCCTGGGGCTAAGATGGAAACTTTCTAGGCTGTGTTTTGGTCCAACTTTAAGGACAAAGAGAGACCACATCTCAAGGAAAACAAAAACAACCGTCTGTGTAATTTACGCCATCCAACGTTAATGACATCACTTTTGAATTTTTCAGCCGTGCCTGCTGTTTGAAAGCAAGCAAGATGCTTCTAAAGGTATTTAACAAATATTTTTATAACATTTAATGGTTCTCTATGGTCTGTTAATGCACCAAGAAGCCAATCAAACCCGAGATTACAGAAAAACCTGTTACGCTCGAGTCAGTCACCGTAACTAATCGTTAATAACTGCGTCTACATTTCATTTGTTTGTGATCTGTTCAGTGAATCAGAGACACTCATTGTTACACGGTGAAGCTAAGAGTGTTTTTGTTCCACAGGGGAAATGCCTTATAGCAACATTATCTAATGTCAGATTCCACATCAAAGCATCAGTTCTGCTCTTAGAAAAAGAAAGTCGATGACTAATGCCTTATTAATATTTCCTCTTGATTTATTTTGGATTCTCCTACATCCAAGATCAATCGTGTGCTGAGGTCAACGTTTTCATGCTGCTGACTGCAGAGGAAATCCCTGTTCTTAAATCACCAGCCTGAGTGACATCAGAGGATGCACAAAGTCAAACCCACCTTTGGAGCATCGATGAGATCAGTCTGAGCGTCATCAACCGCATACTGAACCCAGAGAGTAGTAGCCTGAGGCGCCATTATTTTACAAGTGAATGCTGCTCAGGACTACAGGGGGTCTGACATGCAGGATCCGCTCTGATCAGGGAGACCAATCAGATCGAGACAAAGCACCGAGAGCTTTAAAGTTTCACTCATGAACCTGAGCTCGATGTGCTGAATCTCTCAGTGCTCGCGTTTGGAAGTCATGCGATACACCGCGGACTCCTGGGAAGTCCTGCAGGTTTTGTTTTTAAACATAAATGCACATGAGGGGCAAATAAAAGGTTATTCCAAAAGACATTTGCATATATTACAATTGATCTTGAAGGGAAGCCAGAGGAAGGTGACGTCCTTACAGATTCTCCTCTTAGACTTTATGCCTCCTCATCTCTCCGCTGACCTCTTGTTAGTGACCTGGAGAGCTTTCTCAGCAGAATATCTTAAAGGCACCCGTGGGGATGAGGAGGCTCTCCTTAACCCACCGTCACCAACACATAAATCCAGAGGAACCAAACAAACAGCTGATTCACCTGTTCCCACACATCCATGCAGATATTCGGATCTGCTCTTCCCATCAGCTGATTTCTACGTCTGTTCTGATTCCTCTCAGCTGCATCACTTACCTTAACTTACCTTAATAACATTAAACCGTAACGGACCTCAACACTTAAAGGGGTTTTGTTTGTAAAGTGTAACCAGTAAAAAAATCTCATGATCCAAACTGGTTCAGCCTCATCAGGGTCACAGGGAGTTGGCGTCCAACTCCAGTGGTCATCGTGCAAGAGGCGGGGGACACCCTGGACAGGTCTCCTGTGCATCACAGGGACAAGGCAATCAACACTAGCTCACACCTAGAGAGTCTACAGTTAACCTAACAAATGGTTTTGGTCTTTGGGAGGAAGTCAGAACGCACGGAGAAAATTCAAACTCCACGCAGAAATGCCGTAGCCGGGATTCGACCCAGGGACTTCCTTACTTCCCTGCTGATTCTCTCGCCTTTATTCCTAAAACACGACTATCAGGAGGAACATCTAGCAGCAATCCGGAGTTTTCCCCTTTCAGGAATTATGTATGATTTTTCAGAAATCCATTAAAGTGATTGTCTTATCATGTACTGTGACACAATGTAAGCAATACGTCTTTTTTTTTTGCTAAGCCCGCCCCCTGCTCCGTAAACATCCGTGCAATAGGAAACTGAGCGGCGACCAGAACTAACCAATAGCGTTAGACTACCGCTTACATGCTTCAAATTTAAGGAAGTACCTCGGCTGATGCAGAGTTGATGAACTTTTCACGGACAAGTAAGTCTTTAAAATATAAATATATGAAAACACAACATGACATGAGAATAATAATTGTAAAACAACGTGTTTTAGCTCCGTTTGTCGGCTACAGAAGCACATTCATAAACAAGAAACGTGCAGTCGCCATCTTAAATAACCGGATCGACCGACTCTTGGTGTGATACGCTCGTCAGCCACTAGATGGTGCCATCGGATAAAAGAAATTCTCTGGATAGCCGCTTTAAGGGTGTCACACACTTGTTATACCAGTAAATCTACTGAGGTCTCTGGTATGAACGAATGCTTTTTGAGTCACCCTGGCGCATCTTTTTCAGGAAGTAGATTGGCCAACTACAACACAACTCTTCTGCTGCCTCCATTTATTCTTCTTTCTTAGGTAAAAAAAAGGCAAAGTTGATGTTTTATCTCAACAAACATCACAAGCCTAAACTGTTTCCGCCGTGAGTTGCTAACAGTTAGCTTCTACCAGCCGAGATGCGCTCTGCTCTCTCTTGGACACAAAATCAACAGCCTTTCATGGTCAAAAGCCATCAAGGGTGAGTGCATAAATGCAGATTTACAGTCTGACGTATGTGGCTTTTTCAGACCGGAGCGTTTCCCCATTTATTTTATATTGGCGGCTAATGCAAGAAATAGGGGTAGAAAACTATTTTACATCTAACATGCATGTGAAACTCAGAGTGATGATCATATTAAAAAAAAAAAGAAAGTAACACACGGTTTTTAAGTAAACGAGACAAAAAGAGGTTTTAGTAGCAATTTTACATTTTTTTATCCTAAAAAGCGTCTCATAAAAGTAAAGTGCAACCATGAATTTTTGTTACAGTTAAAACATTTTCTAAACCTTGAAAGTACTGCATTAAAATTTCAAGCATTATCGAGGATTTCGAGCACCTATTAAGACTCTGGTTCATGATTAGAATAAATAAACGTAAATAAAAGCCTGCATCATGGCCACACACCTGACCTGTTTGTGAAGATTAGGAAAGGTCAGTGAGGTAGTGAGATTTCTGTCGATCCGTACAGAAAGGAAGCAGATTGACTTAAAGTGGGTGTGTTGTCTTTAATTCGAGATCAGATAGGTCTAGAATACAACCACAGCTAATGAGCCGGCCTTTGATCGAATACAAAAGACATATTTGTTACAACAGCGGTCTGAAATAGTATTTTCCTCCCAGCTCTGAATGAAGGGTATTGATTTCTACACCATCAAACAGCGTAGATCCCAGAATCTGTCAGAAAATGTAGATGGTTAAATCCTTTTCATGTCTGGTATCATAAACCACAACCTCTGCTATGACTGCAAAAGAAAACCGTTCAGAGAAAAACTGTTTTTAAATAAGCAGAAACTTCAGCTATCAACATAACTAGGGGTAGACCGATATATCGGGCCAATATTTATCCTTCTTGATACATCGGCATCGGTCAGACACATCCTCAGGCAGCCTGGTGCTGTTGCACAATGTCTTTTTACGTTCACTAATAACATTTGCATAATAAATACTCTAAATTAACTTTATTTAGGTGTCTGAATTTAACACTGAACAGTGCACAAAGTTAAGATTTACCAGTTAGTTAAATTCAGAGTTCAAAAACTGATTCAGCTTCAGAAATTTTGTGCATCAACTGATGTTATTAGTGACATTTTAGCATGAAGGTGGAAAACATCTAGATATCGGCCATAAAAATCAGCTGACCATGTCTCTTATGAATCAGCATCGGTAATAGAAAAAACAATATCGGTCAACCTCTAAACACAACCTTAAACCGGTATTCAGAGGTGATATTTAGAGAAATTCTTACGGATCGTCAAAACAAAACTAAAAAATAAACATTCATCAGACAGACGAAGGGCCTCGGCTAACGTCAGAACGTATTACAGTTCCATGAATTATATTATCTTCAAAGGGAAATGATCAGAGGTGGAGATTCACACACCATAAAACACATTTTAATAAATGAGACGAAGCAGGAAACGTATTAGAATTCATATGATTATGCTCAGTGAGACTGGATTACTTTTGAGTTTTTAATAGTTTTGAGGTCAGACTTTAGGTGAGGTTTACATTTGTTTATGTTGAGGGTTATGGGTCGATTACTGACTAATAAACACATGTTCTTAATATCACACTGTGAAGAGATGCACATAATATAACAAAGAGTCAGCACAAAACACTAAAGTTATAAAAATGCATGATTACATGACTGATTCTGCTTGAAAACGAGTAACTTTAAACGCTGAGAGGCCGGTGGAGAGGTGTGAGCACAGAGTGTTCCTGAGAGAACTTATAAAGCTACAGGAATAGAAACTGAAGGGTTTCATCACAAAAAAAATAGAGAAATTTTAGCTCACTAATCATCAACTGTTACATCCTTTAGATCCTCGCTAAAGATCATCAGTTTTCCCAAAATAGCGTTTATGACCGTGTGGTTTTATGCTTTTTAGTTACTGTCCTGTGCTCCTCCACTAGACTTTAAAAATCAACCAATATTAGCAGAATTCCTTGCAAACTGTAAGAAATGAAATGTTGAATTTACTTAACTAAGGCATGTCAACTGGTTCCACTAAACCTAGTTGCTTAAATGTACTGTCCTGTATGTTGTTATGGTAAAAGTAAATTACTCTTTACATTTCAGCAGCAGGGTTTAGTGGTACCAGTTGACATAACTTGGTTAAAGGTGTCCTAGAATGCAATTAATCAACAATCTAAAACAGAGCTTTGAGCCTCCAAAAAGCATAGGAAAATATTTTTTGGCTTTCATCTGTCCCAGGAGCCCTGATACAGGCCATTCTAAACCCCCTTGCTCAGGCCTTCAGTGAAAAGAGCTGTTGACCCCTCCCACTCGGCCAGGACATGCTGATTGGTCGGTTTCCCCAGAAGGCCTCAGACACATGCAGGTTTGAGGAGGCGTGGCTCCCCCTTATGACGTGTTAAGGAAGGCTTTCTCAGAACAGGAGGTTTTCTCTCTCCTTTTTCAACTTTCTAATTTACATAAAAAGTAGGTCAAACACGGCTTTGACTTTTTGGCATGCTACTTTAGACCACCCAAGCTGTCTTATTCAACAACAACAAGGAAAATGTTGGTTTACATTCTAGGTCCCCTTTAAGTTAATTCAACATTTCATTTCTTACAGTGCAGAATAATGATTTTAAATTTTGAGGTTTTCAGTTTTTATTGAAGAAATAAAGATTTTTTTTAAATCTTACCTGAATACTTTCAGCTCTAAAGTTCATTTTTAATTTCTGGGTGGAATAATGGTGAAATTATAGCATATGGAGAATGAAATGTTCTCTACCAACGGTTAATATGATTTACTGCACATTAGCTTATGCATAAATGCATAATGTCGTGTTTGTAAGTTACTATAAAACAGGCCTAAACGATCTACTTTTAACATGTTAAGCTCATTTTTTCTGTTTGTCTCATTAAAAGTCTAAACGCTGACAGTAAAATTCCCCCATGTTGTTTCACACTATTGAACTGTGGAACATCCACCTGTCGGTGTTTAGGGCTCCATCTCCGTTTCCGTTTTGCTGCCGTTGCTTTTTGAAAACAGACGCTACTAATGAGGTTCTGTTCATCAAAATGCAAATGTATGACATCACTGATTCCTGGTTAGTGGTCCGTCCTCAGAACGGGTGTCAGTCACTGTTGGATGAGGGCAGGTGGTTGATGTTTGATGGGACAGAATGATGATAACAGAGGTGATGTAGGAACTCGGCGGACAGACGGCGCGAACAGCTGGAGATGAAGGAAGACGGGAAGCGGGACAATAAAAGAGTCTGAACAGGAGGTAATGGACAAACATCAGAGACAGTTGGAGCCAAAAGAGCTAAAACTACAAATAAAAACTACTGAATGTTGAGTTTTTGGGTCATTTACTTAGAAGATTCAGTAATTCAAACGTATCTAATCAGCATTTCTGCTTCTGAGGAACCTGAAAACAACCGTTTGTTCTCAGCAGCGGGGGTCTGGTCACTAATCAAATAATAAACATATAAAATAAAACGTGTGTTTATTTAGATCATTTTTAAATATTAAAGTGATGCAGTACCTGAGGCTGACACGAGAGGTCACTGTTGTACAGTTTTACTCTGATTTATTATTCTGAATTTTCTGCAGGAAAATATAATTTTCTTGGCAATTTGTGCAATTTGTTTACAGAAAAAAAATATAAAAATCAATTTTTATTCATTTCACAAATATTTGCAAAAAAAAAATCAAATAAAATGTTTTTTTCTTTTTTTTTCCTTTAAGCAAATCTGGATTTATTATTTTTTCCCAAAATAGTTTCCATTACTGATTGCAAAAGTGACCCTATTTTACATCCTTACAGAGATGCATGCCGGGGCCAATAGGAGGCTTACTAATGAGGCTCAAGGGCACTTCAGCAGCAAATAACAAAGCAGTTTTTATCCATAAAGTAAAAAGGTTAAGGCCTGATTTATTTGTGTGTCTCTTTAGTGATTCTGATAAATAATGTTATACAAGAACAGATAACCTTTTTAGGATCCTGCTGCAGTAATGCGAGGAGGTTTTATAGGGAGGCTGTTTTTTGAACATATACAATAATTTCCAAAAGGTTTAGGCAGGTGTGGGAAATGCTGTGAACAAAGAGCTCTGTCAGAAATATAAATAACGATTATTTTTATCAATTATCAAAATGCAAAGTTTGACCCAAACATCCAGCCAAAGTCCTGGAAGGGATGGTGTGGTCCCCACAGAGCCCTGATCTCATCATCATGGAGTGTCTGAGATGACATGAGGAGACAGAAGGATGTGAGGAAGCCTACATCCACAGAACATCTGTGGTTAGTCCTCCCAGATGTTTGGAACAACCTACCAGCCCAGTTCCTTCATAACTGTGCTCAAGTGTAGCTAGAAGATCTGATGCCGTTTTGAAGGTGAAGGGAGGGTGGTCACACCAGATATTGATTTGATTTAGATTTCTCTTTTGTTCAATCACTGCTTTTTTGTTGATTGATGAAAATAAACAATTAACACTTCCATTTCTGAAAGCGTTCTTTGTTTAGAGCATTCTTCACACCTGCCTAAAACTTTTGCACAATAGCGTAGGTGTGATTTCTAGTCTAACATCACGTTCCGTCTCTGACACAACATCACACAAACGGCTCTTTGGAGACTCTCGGTGTTGCAGCGCTAATTTGAATATCTACCTTTTATGATGTAGCAGCGTTAGATGGGTGTTTAAAACACTCGCAGCACAGCAGCAGCTCCTAATTAAAACTAAGGACGTGGAAAGCTGCTTTTGGCATCATTCAAATACATTTAGATAGTAAATATTCTGTGCAGGTGAGCTGATTAACAAACCCTCATGGGAACAGATGCAACAAAACATTAAATATGGTGTGAAACAAAGTGAAGGTCAACTAAGAAGATCCTTAAAGGTGCAAAAAGAAAGAATGACATCCTGTGGTCAAACGTGGGTACTGCAGGACAATACAAAACAAACAAGTTTGCTCTGAGCAACTATACGATGAGTCATACGTTGAGTAGATAAATACATTTCACTGTATTACTGAGTTGTTGGTGGTTGAAAAAGCAGCTTGAGATATTTTTAGAGCCAACTATTTGTTTATAACTCAAAGTTAGCATTGTTAGCTCAACGTTAGCCTCTAGCCTGCTTCACTTGATATTAGAGTAAAACAAAAAGATGAAGTGGCTTCTTAAGGGTACAAGAAATAACTTCTGGGTCGCTCCCGTTTACTGGCTTGGGATCTTTCCGACAGCTGGTGTCGAATTACAAATACTGGCGCAGCAGAGCTGGGCAACTCCACAGGCTCAAATATGATTGGCTCTGGAAACAGGAAGTAAGGAGGAAGGACAGATTGTGAACAAAGACTACGTCCCTCTTCGGCTATTTTAAAGGAGAAAATCTGACAACCCCCCAGGTGGCTGAGAAAGAAACCTGTTTCAGTATAACCTTCCTTCCAACACGATGGAGACACAGATTATTTCACTGTAGAATTCTTACTTATTGCTCCTTTAAAACAAATGTATCAAATAGAGTGTGAGGGCCGAGTAACATCATAAACTGCTGGTTATTGAAATTATCTCAAACACTATAAAACAGACAGCTTTGCTTTATTGTTTTATTACTTCTAGTTCCTAAAACTTCAACTCTTAAGGCATTCATTTATATAGAGACCACTGCAGATGTGCTGAAAAAATTAGTGAACTTGGTATTTTTTTATTACTGTGCAAAAAATGAAGATTCAAGCGCTGGTTAAACTCGGTGGTTCAGGTTCAGAAATGTTGTGCACCCACTGTTATTAGTGACATTTTATCTTACAAACATCTCGATATCGGCCATGAAAACGGGCCAAGGGCTGACCGTGACCTCTGCATAACGGCATCAGCAGCTAAAATCTCTAATTAGAAACTATTCAGTCCAAACTGAATTTGTCAAAATGAAAAACATTTGAAAGATGCTGTATAAAAGAAATAGAACAGAAAAGTTCATCAAAAAGGAGCGTTTGACAGTGGACTTCACGAAACCATCAGAGCAGCTGCTGGTTTCATAAGGAAACTTCCAGACGCACCTGCTCCATCTGTACAGTAAACCGTTCAGTTCTCTCGTCATAAATAAGTGATGTCATTGTCTCCTGCTCTGAGGACGAGTGACAAACTGTGCAGCAGAAGTCGCTGCATTCATCTGCCTGACAAACCAACTTCCATGTTGCCCTTCTGAGTCGGAGCGCGACAGCTGCCGAGCCACAGGAGCGCTCGTTGTTTCTGGTGTAACTGAAGCGTGCGCAGAAACAGGGAGAAGTCTTGTGTGGAAGGAGGCGCGAGGAGGAGGAGGAGGAGGACTCCAACAGAGGAAAAGAGGAGATCAGGGCAACTGTGAACAAAATGACTTCTTAGAATAATTTGACAAATGCATTTAGGAGGAGCTGCTTTCTCTTGAGAAACTCATTTCACCCGTCAAAATTTTCAAAAAGCAGAAATTTTTTTTAATTGGTCGTCAACAAACAAAAACTAGATTCCTAAATAAGCAACAACAAAAAAAAGAAAATCGCCTCATTAATATAATTCTTCAGTCGCCGTGCAGAATAAAAGTGGTTTAAAGAGAGTTTGTGATTCCAAACACACACACACACACACACACACACACACACACACACACACACGTGTGTTTGAACTGAATCTTAAACAGGCTTCCTATTAAACATGTTTATCAATTACGTGGACCCAGCCGGAGAAAGCAAAATTATAAATCAAGTCCAATTTGTGCTCGATTACAGCAGCGACTGCAGTTTGGAGACTCGGCTGGAGATGATGATTAATGTCCTGGAGGTCTAGGAGTAAAAAACACGCCGTGCCGTAAAACAGAAGCGATTTGGTACATCAGGACACTCCGTCCATGTTGTGACCGAGCGACGGCAGCGGTGGTTTGACTTAGTAAATCATTCATGAGCGCCGTCTTACATCTGAATGGTGATTCCTGACAGAAGGGCAGAAGCCTCACAGTCAACTTAATTATCATAAAGAGTCGATAAGACCCGTCTGTGATGGATCGCAGGAGCCAGACCAACACGGAGCACCTGTTCCCCAGAAAGGAGTCACGCGTCACAGTCGCTGATTTGCTGTTAAACTGTCATTTGAAGCCACTTTAACTTTTATTTAAAATTCATAGAAAGTGAAAAGCAAAGAAGTCTTACTGTTCTGCAAGGAGATTCTCACATGTAAGACACACACACACACACACACACAGTACTGTACCACCAAGTGTTAACACACCAAGTCCCAACTGTGCGCTGCTAAAAAAGAGCAACCACTGCAGAATCCTCACAAGCCACGCAGCTCCACATGAAGACAGCAGGGTTCGTCTCCTACCTGTAGCCCTCGTCTCCTCAGAATGCTGGACTCGTCCATGGTACGGAGACCCGACTCGTCTTCCTACCTGCGCATATCCATGCTGTGCTGTGCAGCTTCGCTCCAGCCTCCTGCTACCTCCCTCCCTCCCTCCCTCCCTCAGGCTAAATCTGATCTTAGCAGCTGCTAAACACTTCCATCAGAAGTTATCTGATTGGAGCGGGGCAGTCAGGTGACACCTCCTCTTGTTCCTCTCCTCTCCGTAACTTCAGGAGGGGGAAAAGAAGCCACAGCGAGAGAGAGAGGAGAACGAGAGAGAAGACGGGCAGCTCAAATTTGGCGTGGAAAAGGAGGAGGAGGGGGGGGGGGGTGAGTGGGTGGCGGTGAAGGTGGGACAAGTGGGAACCCAGAGACTCAATTCCGCGAGCAGCCCACGCTTTCTGAGCACACTGATGACCATGAAAACAGGAGGATATCCTTCCCAGCATTGTTCTGCTCCAAGCTGTGGAAGTAATCTGGCAACCTGTCTGCGGCGCCTCGGACTCGGCTCGCTGCAGCCGCGTGTGCGCCGTGAAACGCACACCTGAAGGTTGGGCAACATGACAGCTGACATTAGAAAAGGCATTAAAGGCAAATGAAAAGGGCAGAAAATCATAAAAAACCTTAGAATAGAAGGAAAAACCAGACAAGTTTGCCGTTAAAAACTAACCAATGTGGATTTGCAGGACATTCTTGCCTCGCTCTACATAACCCAGCACACCAAAATCCACCGACTCAACCCGCTTTGAACACAAATGCACATCCGGTATCAATTTCATGCGCTGCAGCCCCACAGAGATGAGTTCGGAGACACCACAGGTCGTCGCACTAACTCGGCGTCCCCACGCCATCAGGAGTTATTAGCATTTGTGAAATAAGTTGTTCCGACGTGCCCCGGTGCCGGTCCCATTCTGCAATTTCACATTCTGCTTCAGTCTCAGTTTCTTCACCCCCTCCTCCGTTTTCAGCCTCTCACTCATTTCCATTCACTGTGCTGCTGCTCTGTGAATATTAAGTGGGCTCCTTCCCTTTTCCAGCCTAACGCTTTCTTCCTCCCCTCAAACAAAGATAGCTGTAACTAGAGTTGGTGCGCGGCATTGGTAAACATGGAACCGCTACACCAACTTCCCCCGTTCCTGACCCGGTACGAGGGGAGGCTGATTGAGTTGTGTTGCTGCGGCGACAGTCGTTTGAACTGGCGTGCCGATAACCGAGCGGGTCTGTTTTATAATAAACCCCTTAAGATCTGAGAGGACAAGGATTACGGTGGTTTTCAGCTTTAACAATGCCTCGCAGATTACCTGAGGGAATTAACGGATCCTGTCATGTTCAGCAGCCTGGTCTCAAGTCGCTGCTCAGCTCACCGGCTGCTTTAAGGGACAATTAGGAAACTTCCACACTGTGTTACGCATTAAGACGAAGAGCTGAAGAAACACAAAGGGAGGGTCATTTGTCTGATTAAATGCAGAAAGATCCCAGTTCTCTGCTGTAAACTGTGACTGTAATGAGTCCTACGGTCAAACTGAAACAATCAGTCATCTTGTTTATGTTATCAGCGACCACAAAACAAACGTTCAAATAAAAAACAAAAGTTAAATTAACGATCAGTTACTTCTAGAGTTGTTCCAATCCCAAGCTTCAGATCAGGGTCCCGACTTCATTGATCAACATCTCTGCTGACCTCCTGTCTGTGCTTTTAGGTCAGCTACTGTTATATGGCGCCGGCTCTCGGCAGGGTCAGTAGAAAGTCAGGAGCTGTAGGCGAGCTCAAGGAGACCAAAAACCAATCATAATGTTGTAATTGCCACGTTTAAAGGCACAATATGTGATATTTTTACTTGTTTACTACGAAATTCTGTGTCCCGTTCACAAACGTGTGCTTTAGTTCATTCATTAATATTTCTCATCAAAATCTATTTTAAAGCCACACTATGCAACTTTTTCGTATTTTTTAATCATGTTCTTGAGCCCGTTTGTGATAAAATGACCCTTTACAGGGTTAATGAAATGTCACTCAGACCCCCACCGCCCTCTGTGGCCAGAATACCACACTTGCAACTTCAGAGGGGCGGCCGCTCCCTGCTGGATTTAGAGAAAAAGGAAAAAAGGAGCTGACATGCCTGGTGCTGCAGTCTGCTTCCAGCATGTTTTAGATCATGAACACAGCTGATTTGTTTGATTTAGTGATGAACCGCTCCTGTAGACACTAGATAAGACTGTAGATAAGATTTAGAAAACACACACACACACACACACACACACACACACACACACACACACACGAGTATAATATTTGTAAAATAATATGTTTTAGTTATGTCGGCTGGCTAGAGGTGCACATTCACGAATAAGAGACGTTGCTTTCGGCCGTAAATACGAAAGTGTTGAAAACGGTTTAAGGTGCGATACATTTGTCATCCTGTAGATGGCGCTGTCGGGTAAAAAACTCTGGATTGTAGCTTCAAATATCCTCTTAAAAATGAGCAAAACAATGCAAGAATCACATTGTTTTAGAAAAGCAGACGTTTGAGTTAAAATGACTTGGACCGGCATCAAGGACAAAAAAATCTTCATCGGGACATCCCGAATTTCAATAATAAAAAGATGTTTTATTAGTTAATGCAAAAGAATAATTTACATTGAGATTAAATGACTATTTTTACATATTTGATTCAAAGCAGACCGTTTTAAATTTGTTAAAAATGAAAAATAATAATATATCTGGATGCTCAGTTTAATAACGGAGTGAAAGACCACTGGACACACAAAAAGTCCCTTTAAAGGCAGCTTTGGCGACAGCCATGAGGGCAGACGGTTCAAGCTGCTGGCCTCAGAGCAGAGTAACAGACGAGCCTCTGGGAAACGTCTGAGAGCTGGTCTGTGACTCATTTCCTCCTGCCAGCTGAGCTCGTTTCCACAGCCTTTGGAGAAGAAAGCTAAAGCTGGCACTGAACACACGCAGAGAGAGCTGATAGAGTGACCCACACCCTCTGCTCTGCCTGAGCTTATCAGACCAAGAGGTGCAGATGGGCCGAGGAGAGATATGACCTCTGAGGAGAACATTAAGGTGAGAAAGAGTCAATTTCCTCCCTACAAAGCAGTGCAAAGGTGCAAATATCCAACCATGATAAAACCTGCAACCTCCTGGAGGAAAGGGCAATAGTAACCAGGAGGAACCAATAACTTCAGTCACTCTCCACATCTGGATTTTCAATTTTGATTGAAGCAGGAGAGAGCAGAGCGTATCTCGGCTAGTAGGAGCTAACTGTTAGCATTAGCAACTCCACCACACAGCAGAACTCCTCCAGGATTGAGTTATTTGTGGAGATAAAACATCAACGTTGCAGAGCAAACAGAGTCAGTGGTAGAGTCGTGTTGCTGTTAGCCAATCAGAGGACAGATGCCTGAATATCAGGAAATAAGACTCCAGATCCTGCCAACTTCTACTTCCTGAAGCAGGAGCGCCAGAGCTTTTTTCCCCACAGCAATACACTCACAAAGCATTTATTTACACTAGAGACCACTGCAAATGTATTGAAAAAATGGGTGTACTTGCTCTAGGATCAACGGCATCAAGTAAAAATACCTTATTTAAGTAGGATTTCTGGGTGTCTAGGCTTCACTAGAGTAGTTATCCGTTAGCCGACTTTCTAATTCTACACCTTACATTTTAAAAATAGCTTTGTGACTGGTATTTCATTTGGGCTCGTCACAGTTTAAAAAACATTACAAAGACCAAAAACCTCCAGGAAAATGTCACCATACAGTAGAGTGATTTTGATACAACACAAAACGTAACTTATGAGCAACAAGTAGTCTTTTTTTTATATTTTCTTTCCAATGTCAAAAGGCAACATGTGGATGATAATGTTTTTGCCTCTGTGTGTGTGTGTGTGTTCCTTTTATCTTGCAACAACAAACCATTTCAGCAACCATGATATCAGCGAAGGACATCACTGACTGACAATTACCAAAGAGAATGAGAGTCTGTAAAGGCACAGCATCAGGATTATGACAATCTTATCTCCATATCATGCCAGAAGTGAATTATTGATTTTCTGCCAAAGAGCATCACGGTCAAGAGGGATGCACCACGCTAGTGAAGGAGCCGTGCACAGCCGGGGGCGTGAAGGAGGAAAAGGAGGCAATAACAGGAGTCCAGTGAGACAAAAAGGGTGACTGAAGGAGGTTAAACCTGCAAAGACCCTGCAGACAAGATGAACAGGAACGAAAATAAAGAACTAAAAATATTCCTCGTCTTTGGTTCGCTTTCAACTTACCAGCCTTCTGGTGAATTTTATTTTTGCTTATCAAATATAATCAGCTTATCTGGATAAAAATACCTGAATAGAACAGAAAAAACACCCCTTTCATTTGAGGTTCGTTTTCACGATTCCCTCCATTTGCCTGCGTTTAAACTGCAACTGAACTTGGTTCCACCGATCCGTCGACGTATGGCAACCTCTGTCAAACTTTAATATTTTCACTCCACCTTGTTTTAAGGTTGGTTTATGCTTGACGCATGCACGGAAATGAGATGCACGGAATCAGGCCAAGAAAACCTTTGCAGCGTTTATACCTTTATACCGCAGCTCGTCCCCGCAGTGAGCCAATATTCTCCCAGACTGTAGGGGGCAGCATAGGCCTCTACGGAATGCATACAACACACAACAGCCAGTTCGCCATGTTTTTCCACGCAAAACCATCCACGTAGTTAGAATATTTTCTAGGTGCGGAAACTTTGGGTCGAGCGGAGGCCGCGGGGAGGGGTGTGGTTGCTGAAATGACGTAATTTGGCCGCGTGGAGCCGTGTGGACCTCAATGATGCGTCAAACCTAAATCAAGCTTTAGACAGGTGAAGAAAGAAAAATCAACAGAAAAATAATTTTTCTGTCACCATTTTCCCCTTCTGTGATGATGAACGGTTTAATTGCCTAATTGATCATTTATGGTAGTGGGACATCACCAGAATAAAGCAATTAATGTGTTAAATGAATGAAAACTAATTATTCTTATTAATTTTTATTATTATTCATGATCATAACGGCACCAGAATAAAAGCAAACCAGAACTTTTCCAGTCCAACTCTAAATAAAATGGAAGAAAGCCTGGAGGCATTTATTAGCTGGTCAGACTAATAAGGGAAATTAGATTTTTCCGTTTACTGATTGGCTTGTTTTAACTGATATCCAAAGGGATATTAAAGAGCTCTGGTATCTGACTAATGTAAGTTTTGATTAAATATATTTCTATAATTTTAGCAACTAAATAAAGTTTCTGGTAAAAGAAATTTTTTGTTTCATTTTTTTTTTATTCATTTGTCGAGTGAACGTTGACTTTACGTAGTTATATTTTTACGTTTCTTTAAATATTTGTTTTTGATTTATAGAATATATTTTATATGTGTAATATATATTTTGTATAATCTTTTAGCATCATCACCTGTTAATTTTTTTTATTTTAAGGTATGCTAGAGTCCTCCAATTATAGTACATATATTATATACTGTATATATTATAATATAATAAATGGTAATTTTTGAGGCCCTACGCACCTTAAATAGCTAGGTGAAATTAAAAATACAAGCAGCCTGTATCCTGGCAGCTCTCCCCTCTGTCATCATCACTCCCTCGGCGGCCGTTTCCTCATAACCCAGATGACAGATGACATGCTGTCATTTTAATTTGAGGCATCTTTTCTTGTTAAAACACACTTTGAAATTTTTTTTCATGAAAACATATCAATCATTCCAGCCAAAACTTCTAAAATCTCACATTTATCACCGTTTTCTAACCGGAGCCGAAAACTCTGAAAGGAAAACAAAGATAATGGCACTATCCATTCGGTGACGAGCGGCCGAGGCGTCTGTCTTTTATGATTCACTCGCCGTCTCCTCTAAGCCCATTCTGGAGGCAGGATGACACAGTGGCTTTAGAAACCCCCAAAGGTGTCACTGCTGCTGGCTCCAGAGATACTATTAAGATGTGGAAACGCATCGACCACTTAGCTTTGGTCCAAACGGATCTGAACATCAGCTGACATTTACAATAGCTTTTCACATGTCACTTTACTTTTATGCATTTTTTCATTATGTGTAATTAATATCACAATAAATTATTTTTATGTGACTTTTAAATAATACACATCATATCAATGTGTGAAGTCTCCGTCTCTTTTGGTTACCAATGGCGTTCCACAAGGGGCAATACTTGGTCCTACCCTCTTCCCAATCTATGTTTACATATAGTAAATTATGTTATAGATTCATGTATTCATCTCTATGCAGATGACAGTTCTCTTTTCAAGAGACATGCCTTTTGCTAGACCACAGTTGTAAATAAGAATTTATAATAAATTAATATAATAAATAAGAAATTTGTTTGTGCGTGTATGTTTGTGTAAAGGTTGGTTTATGCTTGACGCATGTACATTTCGCATGGAAATGAGACGCGCGAATGGAACGCATGTCGGAACTTGCAGCGTTTATGGTTCCTTCCTACCCTTTGCGGCTCGTCTCCGCTGTGAGCCAATATTCTCCCAGACTGTAGGGGGTGGCATGGGGCTCTACGGCATGCATCCAACACTACACCATAGTAGAAGTAGAAATCACTGTTTTAAATTTTTTTTACTGCTTCCTCGTCTTTTCCGTGTGTGACAGCAATTTCTCTCCAAGAATTATTAACAATATTTTGATCACTGTGATCTTTATGGGCCGAATCATAGAGATGTTTGTATTTAAAGGTGCTATGTGGGATATTCATCGAAATCATGGTAAAAATTGCGACTCTTTAGCGCCATGCAGTTCAGAGTAAGTATTGCAGCTACGGTGGCCCACTCAAAAAGGCAACAACTCCAGCGTTCACTCCAGCCATCTGGTTCGTTTTTTTATAAAAAGCAGTGGCGGCTCGTCCATAGGGGGCGCTAGGGCGCCGCCCCACCACTCACAGGAAGGAGAAGAATAAGATAGGAATCACAAAATATATTTAAAAAAACATAAAAAGTAAACTAAACGATCTATACACACCATATGGACTAAGTGCTGTGTGTAATCTGTGTTTAATAATGTTTTTTTTTACTTTTAACACGGCCGAATCGTCGACGTACTTGTCACGTGTCCTCTCGCGGGCGCAGCAATCTTTACCATTGACCTAATATGAGCTAACTGGCGCATGTGCAGTGGTTCCCCAAACCGTCCACAACGAGAAAGAATAGGAGAGCGGTTGGTCGCATCTTTTAGCGATCGTCGCCGCCTCACCGGGTGAATTCTGCTCAGACCAGGGGGAGGAGATCGCTGATTGGTCTGGTTGTTCACCCCGCCCTGGGGGGAAAACTTTCCACAGGCTGGCACAGTGTGGCTCCATCTGTGCCCATTTGTCACAGCAGCAACACACTACTTCCACTGATTATTTTTTTGTTGTCCAACCTTTTAGCCATCTTTGCTATAATTGTGAAATCATCAGTGACAAATAAAGTTAATTGCTTCAAAACCTGACGTAGCAAACGCTACTAGTAGGTTCCAATGTGTGAAACCTGAGCCCATCGAATTGCTTGTTGTTGAGTTTTTTTCAGCTGGCTGGCTTTCGTGTTAACCAATCACAGGGAGAGAATCCACGTAAACAGGAAAATGATGAATGCATCAAACACTCGAGCGGGCAAAACACTTATATACTCTTTGGCAAAACAATGCCAACAAACAGTCTGATCAGCTAAGCTTTTACGTTGGGATGTAGAATTTCACGAACCGAGTGGATTATTTTTACTACACCACACGGATTATGGCCATAACCTGCAGGTAAGCCTCATTTTAGCTTTTGGCTTCAGGAAATAGCATGCTGCCTCGTTAGCGGCTAGCACCGCTCCATACGGTTTGAACTAAGAGTGGTTCTTCTTGTTTGTGAGTCTGGGCTTTAATCTAAACGCCGGCTGCTTCTGTGAATATCTTGCGTTGTGTCACTGTGTGTTTTTCTGGATATGTGTAGCGTCTATTTTACGGCCTCACGTTTATTTACAGCTTATGGGTGTTCTGTTTGTAGAAAGTGGATTCTATTGATTAGATTTAGCCTACTCCCCTTAAGCGTGTGTGCAGTTTGTGTAATATATGGGTGAATGGATGAATGTTTTTGTCAAAAACATGCTTAATATATTCAAAAAGCTTCTGAACAACTTTGTTGCCGGAAGTGCTACTGTGACCGTCAGTTGTGTGACGCTGATGCTTAAGAATCAATGGTAATTTGGCATCCCCTAGTGGTGATATGTGGTTAGCGCCCCACCCAAAAAAAAAGTCACCGGCCGCCACTGATAAAAAGCATGAGGTTGATTTATTTCCAATCTCTGTAGCCTAACCCACACAAAGCATATAACTACTCCACCAGTTAAAAAACATTTTTTAATGACTGTTCAGTCTTAATGCATAATGCCAGGCCACGTGGAGCCGTGCGGACCTCGCAGACCTCGCGGACGTGTCAAGCATAAACCAAGCTTAAGACTTTAACCTAGGATACATTAATGAGTTATTTCACTTTTATACAACAACATGTTTACAGCCAGGTACAAAAACTATTTTAGGTTTAATAGGTCAAGTTTACGACTTCCTTGTAGAGCAAAGCTCACGAGTCATGATCTCACACTGTATGGCCAAATCCTTGGCCTGACAGCTCACACTGTACATGTCTTAGCAACACGTCTGACCAAAAATATGCTAAAAATAGTAGTTTTTACACAACACGTTGGACCTTCAAGTTCAAAATCCCTGAAGACCCGGAGACTGTTGTGGTATTGCTGTCTGTTGTCCTTCAGGCTTGCCGTAGTTGTAGGAGTTTATGGGGGTTGGAGGAGGAAGACGAAAGAAAGGAAGTAAACCGATGTTTTGGGATCAGTTTTATTTGACATGAACACGTTAAACACACTTTCTTGATAATCCCCATCTATGTGTGCAGAGAAAAGTGTAAATATAAAAAGAGACTATGTGTGTGGACGTGGAAAAAGGTGCGCTTTGTGAACAGTTCTGGTACATTTGGGTCAGAGAGCTGCTTCAATAGTGCGATACCCTCATGTGGGACGAGCAAAATATCAAACATGTTTGATATTCTTGCGACCGCACAATTGCTGATCGCTGGTCGTGAGGCGCTTCTTCTTACCTCCTGTATAATACACAATGCACTATGCAAAATTCGCCCTGACCTCAAAGATTCTCACACGAGAAGAAAATTAGCTAACAACAGGCCAAAAACCACACAGTGAACGCCCAGCTGTAGTTGAATTACTGAAACAAATGGACTTTTGCACAATATTCTATTTGTTTCACCTGTATATGTACGTAGAAAGTGTTGCAAAAAAGATGCTGATGTAATGTGGAAGTTTGTAATGCCCCATCCACAAGACCAATACATAGGGTTAAGAAGAAAAAAACATCAGCATAGGCTCTGCCTATTGCCGATGGTCAATAAATTAATTTAACTGCACAACCTTAAGCAGCAGTACACAATTTGGTTCATCTACCTGTTCCCTTTTCTGACTCTGATGGAGTGGAAAAAGGATGTCAGTCCCACAATTTGTGATCTTATAACTTAGGGAACCTCAGCTGCTCTTTATGTCACACAACCACCATGTGGATGGACGTTTCTCATGAACTAAATGTTCTGGCTGATTCTTGAGTGTTCGTTTGATAGAATTTACTTTCCTATTGGATTAGTCTTTCCTGCGTGAAGAAGGAGAGGCAGTGTCACATCTCTTCTCCCGAGGCATCCTTATCTCATGAGCTCTGACCTTCCTGTGAGGGTTGTCAGATTAATCTTTGTCTAAGAGGATTGGTCAAGGATCACAATGAAGCAAATCTTACAATTCTGGCAAAGTCAATGATGTTGTTAAGGATTCTCTCAGGTTGTCGAGCTGTAAAATTGAATCAACGCTTGAGCCGGAGGACGATTATGTTACATGGAATGATGTAATCATTCACGCAGGAGGCTACAATGAGATTCATCTGTGTGTGTTTTACACTCAGCGGCTTCTGTTGCAAACAGTGAAAACGCGCCAGCGCCCCCAAGTGTCTGGGATCAGACATGACTTACTTGATCCTCTCTTAGACAAAACTAGTCACATTTACACAAGTTGAAACCTTTCCAGTTAAACTAAATTCAGGGCTACATTAAATTAGAATGCACTCCATGACAACATCTTTAACATATTCTGTTTAAAAGCTGAAATGATGTCACAAACCAGCTCGACTATTCCAGTTCAGGAGTCTTTTTCCGGCTCAGCCTGCTCGCATCATCTCGGGTTTATGTGTCTGCCAGACAAAACAGTCCCTCGTGGTTCCTCTGACCACACACACACGTATGCACACACACCCTCACATGCTTTTTATTAAATTAACCTTTTGTCTAAGCGACACAGAGCACGCACACGGGACAACTCATGCTTCACATCATTAGATTAGCCCCCAGCTTTTGATTGCATCTCACTCCTCACACAATAAGATCACAACAGTGTACCCGTCTATCAGGGAGATATGAGAAAACACACACACACACACACACACACACACACACACATACAGAAGGTCATCGGTCTTCTCCCTCCAGGATCCTTCCTCCCAGGACATCTTTTAAATGGAAGCGTTCTGATTTCCTGTGCACGTATAACGGTAATAAAACGGTTCATCTGGGAGCCGTACGTTACCCATGACCAACAGCAGCCATGTTCCATGAGAACAGGTGTTTTATGAAGCACATTTTTACAGCTGAGGGTCTTTATCAGCGGGCAGCGGTGACGGATGAGAGCCATTAACAAAACACACCAGTGATTCATCAAGTGACAAGTCAGTGGCAATGCACAGAACTAAAGCATGGAACACAGAGTGTAGCGTTTAAGATGACAGACTTGCAGAGTTGGCAACTGTCTGAAATTATCGGAACGTTATCGCTGCTTTTGCTGCAGCTGAGTGACACAGAGGCAGGATGGTGCGTTTTTAGTCAGAAGTCCCTTCACTCAAACTATTTTTTTTATTATTGGTTGATTTTATCATCATAAAAGAATCCAAGTTGTATCGAATCAACTCACTGTGGTAAAATGTCCTTGATCTTAAAATTAAATAATAAAATTGTTCACCAATTAGAGGTGCCTGACAAAAACGATTCACGTCCGAATCGCGATTCTTAAAGTTTCAGAATCGATTCATAAAGGGTCGGAATCGATCAGATAGTCTTTAAGTAAACTGCAGAGCGTCCCTGAACGCAGCATCGCTGCAGCCGGCGCTAGCTGTAGCTGCACGACAGAGACTTACCTTTATTATTATCCTGTGCGCATTTTATGAGTCGGTTCCATTATGTTTTATAATGTTTAATGGTGTTACGTGAGATTGCGTGAATGCAGATTTATTCATCTTGATTCTATTTTGGATTAGATAGCTGAAAGTATGATGCTTTAAACTTGTTAAAGACCTATGAGGACACCTCAATAAAAAACAGGATTAATGTGAAACTATTTACTGGCTGAGAACACTTTAAACAGTGTCATATCAAGGTTTTAATAATGTTTTCATTTTTCTTTAATATATTAATCAACCATTTTTCGTGTCAGACGTGTGTGGTAGCTCAGAAAGTTACAGTGGCTAAAAATAAAACATGACATGAATTATTCTATTGCTTCTGACTGTTTTAACCAAACTGCTGCCTGCCTGGTAACCGAGTACAGAAGGTCACAGATGGATCAAACAGAATAAATCACTTACGGCGCTGGAGGTAAGGGAGGGGTCCGACTTCCCCAGGTTCAGAGCTCGCATCCGAACCAGGTTGGAGGTTTCAGAGGATGGTTGCTGCACGCTCTGTGTCTGCTGCAGGCTCAGGGGCAGCACCAGGTATTTTCCTGTAAACAACAGCATGAGTTAAAAGAGTTTTCACACAGTTTCCTTTAATCTGTTTAACGAAAGATTACCATTATTTTATGGAAAAGCCACATTTCAGAAGCAGAACGTGGATTTTTCTCACCAAATCCATCTAAAACCACCTCTGCATATATCAGACGATTAGCAACAGTAACAAAGTTTTTCTGCAGCTTTAACTGCATCAACACGACCCTTCATGCACCGACAACCCCTGAACACGTTTTCAAGCATCTTGCATTTGTCAACAACCTTTGCCCCATTGCAATAAATCCTAACAAAACTCGCTCTGATGCTGCCGCTCCACACAGAGTTCACGGGCGTAATGTGGAGGTCAAAGGGCGCTCGGCTAACACGAGAAAATCCCAGCTGTCCGCTCTTGTTAGGCACGTTAAGCTGACGCTTCCTGAAGTCAAAGAGTTAAATTAGGCCACGGGGTTGGAAGCTCATTAAGGGATAACTGAAAACTTTAATATTGCATAACCACAGTGTGAACACTTAGGCACATGCATGCACCTACACGCTCCAGTCACAGCAGTTTTATGCAAGAATGTTCTTAACACTTTTGCTTCTCACAGCTAGATGTCACCAACAGTTTCTCTGGGTGTTCATCCGTTCACTCTGACGAGAAAACCCAGAAAGCCTCAGAACACAAAGACATTGAAAAGCATAACAAGCAAACTGATTAAAATTCTTAAACTTGTTCCTCAAAGGTTTGAATCATTTTCCTCCACATGATCATTTTAGTTCTGTTGGTTCCACAGGTTAAAATAAACACAAAGGGACTCAGGGTGTTGCTTCTGTAATGACACGAAGGAAAAAAGGAGGATGTGTTCTGAACTGAGAATGAACGTCTCCAGCTGATTTGGCCTGAAGCAACTTGTGTCTTTTGGAGATGTCATGACAAGCCTCAGAAGCCTGCTGACAGCCATTAAGAAGGAAAACATTCATATTTTCTCCACTGGAAATGAAATCAAGTCCTAAATGAAAGTTAAATGTAAGTTTACAGGATGAGAAACAAAACAAGCACCTCAAAACAGGGATTTTTCCATCAATGAAACAATTATTAACTACATTTTACTCCTACAAGCTCACAACATGACTTCTGAAGAGCAGCTTCTTTTTAAAAGGTTTAAGCTGCTGTTTTGTTTCCCTTTGCTAAGTCAGAAACCATTTCTGCGTTTGTGGATTATCCTGATTTTCACTGGGATCTCTGCTGGAAGGTTAAAGTGAGACCCAACAGGATGAGAAGGGGAAAGTGAGCAGTTTCCTTCCTTACCAGCAAATGTTTTTCATCACATACGGGCAGAAAGGAAGCAGCTACAAACCAGTCAACATGTTTAGAAAGGCGTGTGTCGGGACTCGTTTGTAATGTCAGCAAAAAGCATTGCCATTAAAAGAAACATGTTGAGAAACAGTGAAAATAAAAATCTAGAATCAGTTTATTATTTTTCCCAGTCAGGCGTGCATCCATCTCAACCCAGACCATTAAAGTTGTTATTTTATTGTCCAGAGATAAAGAAGGGCAAAGGAAAATAAATGGTGTTGTCAGTTATTTCATTTAAAAGTAAAACATGGAACACTCGTTCCTCCTGGCTCTAAACGCACAAAGGTTTCTATATAAATGCTGTAAAGCTTAAGTTGCTGCCCCCGCGACCATACTCCGGAAAAGGATCGATCCACTGATTGATCGATGGATCGATCCATCAATCCATCAATCAATCAATTAATCAATCTTGGGGTGATGTGAGGTGATCAGCCCAGAATCGTGATAAATAAATTATTAATTAACTGTTTAAATAATTAATTAATTTTGGGGTGACATTGAGGTGATCAGCCTAGAATCATGACATGCCCCACTTCGCACGGCCGAGACGATTGTTTTCATGTAACATTTGTGGGCGTGCACACTGCTGTTGGAGCCGCGTTAATAAATAAATGAATAAATAAAATAAATAAATGTTGGGGTGACGTTACGGTGATCACCCCAGAATCATCATGAAAAAAAAAAAAGAATAAATAAATCAATCTTGGGGTGACGTTGAGGTGATCACCCCAAAATCATGACATGCCCCACTTCCCATGGCCAACACGGCCATTTTGATTTAACACTTGTTAATTCATTCTTGTTTGTTCATGCTTGCATGCAAGCATGCATGAATGAATGCATGAATGAATAGATAAATAAATCAATCTTGGGGTGACGTTGAGGTGATCACCCCAGAATCATGATAAAATCAATCAATTAATCAATCTTGGGGTGACGTTGAGGTGATCACCCCAGAATCATGATAAAATCAATCAATCAATAAATCAATCTTGGGGTGACGTTGAGGTGATCACCCCAGAATCATGATAAATCAATCAATCAATCAATCTTGGGGTGACGTTGAGGTGATCACCCCAGAATCATGATAAAATCAATCAATCAATTAATCAATATTGGGGTGACGTTGAGGTGATCACCCCAGAATCATGATAAATCAATCAATCAATTAATCAATATTGGGGTGACGTTGAGGTGATCACCCCAGAATCATGATAAATCAATCAATAAATCAATCTTGGGGTGACGTTGAGGTGATCACCCCAGAATCATGATAAATCAATCAATCAAATCAATCTTGGGGTGACGTTGAGGTGATCACCCCAGAATCATAATAAATCAATCAATAAATCAATCTTGGGGTGACGTTGAGGTGATCACCCCAGAATCATAATAAATCAATCAATAAATCAATCTTGGGGTGACGTTGAGGTGATCACCCCAGAATCATGATATGCCCCACTTCCCACGGCAGAGACGGTTGTTTTGATGCAACACTTGTGGGCGTGCATGCTGCCGTTTGAGCCGCATTATTAAATGAATGAATGAATAAATAAATAAATAAATAAATAAGGTGCTTGTTTCCATGGCAACCAAAAGGACTTTGTGACATCACGTGTCCTTTGATCTTTAGGCCACGCCCCTTTCTGTCATCCTTATATAGTCAGACCAGACCACAGAGCTCAGTCTAATTCAGACGCTCGACCGAACCACACGCAGCAATGAGTTCTCCACTTGTTACGCTAGCAAACATGGATTTTGAAAACCTTAACCAAATGGATTTACAAGAAATTTATAAAATCCTACAGGATCATTTACAATCTGTGGAATCTGACAAACAGAGTCTCTGCAGTGAAAAACAGGAGTTTTACATCGAACTGGGAACCCTCAACGACCAAATAGATGAGACGAAAATTATTTTACTGAGACAAAAAGACGATTTAGATCGAAAAACTCAGAGTTTAGCACAGGAAAGACTCCAGTTTGAACAGGAAAGCAGACAATTGGACAAAGATAAGACAGAAATTATAGATGAGTGGAAAAAGATTGATGAAGCAAAAATGTCAAATCAGAAGTGTTTTGAAGAGTTGTCTGAGAAAAAAAGTACGATAGATCGGCTTTGGAAATCTCTGCAACACCACAAAACAAACACTTTTGAAGAATTAAAGCAGAAACAAATAGCTCTGGACAGAGAAAGATGTGATTTTTCTGAATTAAAGACATCGTCGGAAAACGAACTCAAACAGTTGAAACAAGCTCTACAGAATGAGCGAGACGCGTTTGAGAAGCAGAAATCTAACTCCGACGAGCAGGTTGAAAACGTTAGACAGATTTTGCTGGACGAAAAACAAAATATTAACGTTATTTGGCAAAGTCTGCAGCAACAAAAGACAGAGTTTAGCGACAGGCTTCAAACGGAAAAACAAAAGTTAAATGAAATTCAACTGAGTTTACAAGAGGACTTTGAAAATATAATCCTCCAAACAAGAATCCTGAAGCAAGAAAGCTGTGAATTTTATAAAACCAAGAGT
>SSNS01000017.1:3074280-3217971 GCA_006937985.1 Aphyosemion australe
TGGGGTGACGTTGAGGTGATCACCCCAGAATCATGATAAATCAATCAGTCAATCAATCTTGGGGTGACGTTGAGGTGATCACCCCAGAATCATAATAAATCAATCAATAAATCAATCTTGGGGTGACGTTGAGGTGATCACCCCAGAATCATGATAAATCAATCAATCAATCAATCTTGGGGTGACGTTGAGGTGATCACCCCAGAATCATGGTAAATCAATCAATCAATCAATCTTGGGGTGACGTTACGGTGATCACCCCAGAATCATCATGAAAAAAAAAAAGAATAAATAAATCAATCTTGGGGTGACGTTGAGGTGATCACCCCAAAATCATGACATGCCCCACTTCCCATGGCCAACACGGCCATTTTGATTTAACACTTGTTAATTCATTCTTGTTTGTTCATGCTTGCATGCAAGCATGCATGAATGAATGCATGAATGAATAGATAAATAAATCAATCTTGGGGTGACGTTGAGGTGATCACCCCAGAATCATGATAAAATCAATCAATTAATCAATCTTGGGGTGACGTTGAGGTGATCACCCCAGAATCATGATAAAATCAATCAATCAATAAATCAATCTTGGGGTGACGTTGAGGTGATCACCCCAGAATCATGATAAATCAATCAATCAATCAATCTTGGGGTGACGTTGAGGTGATCACCCCAGAATCATGATAAATCAATCAATAAATCAATCTTGGGGTGACGTTGAGGTGATCACCCCAGAATCATGATATGCCCCACTTCCCACGGCAGAGACGGTTGTTTTGATGCAACACTTGTGGGCGTGCATGCTGCCGTTTGAGCCGCATTATTAAATGAATGAATGAATAAATAAATAAATAAATAAATAAGGTGCTTGTTTCCATGGCAACCAAAAGGACTTTGTGACATCACGTGTCCTTTGATCTTTAGGCCACGCCCCTTTCTGTCATCCTTATATAGTCAGACCAGACCACAGAGCTCAGTCTAATTCAGACGCTCGACCGAACCACACGCAGCAATGAGTTCTCCACTTGTTACGCTAGCAAACATGGATTTTGAAAACCTTAACCAAATGGATTTACAAGAAATTTATAAAATCCTACAGGATCATTTACAATCTGTGGAATCTGACAAACAGAGTCTCTGCAGTGAAAAACAGGAGTTTTACATCGAACTGGGAACCCTCAACGACCAAATAGATGAGACGAAAATTATTTTACTGAGACAAAAAGACGATTTAGATCGAAAAACTCAGAGTTTAGCACAGGAAAGACTCCAGTTTGAACAGGAAAGCAGACAATTGGACAAAGATAAGACAGAAATTATAGATGAGTGGAAAAAGATTGATGAAGCAAAAATGTCAAATCAGAAGTGTTTTGAAGAGTTGTCTGAGAAAAAAAGTACGATAGATCGGCTTTGGAAATCTCTGCAACACCACAAAACAAACACTTTTGAAGAATTAAAGCAGAAACAAATAGCTCTGGACAGAGAAAGATGTGATTTTTCTGAATTAAAGACATCGTCGGAAAACGAACTCAAACAGTTGAAACAAGCTCTACAGAATGAGCGAGACGCGTTTGAGAAGCAGAAATCTAACTCCGACGAGCAGGTTGAAAACGTTAGACAGATTTTGCTGGACGAAAAACAAAATATTAACGTTATTTGGCAAAGTCTGCAGCAACAAAAGGCAGAGTTTAGCGACAGGCTTCAAACGGAAAAACAAAAGTTAAATGAAATTCAACTGAGTTTACAAGAGGACTTTGAAAATATAATCCTCCAAACAAGAATCCTGAAGCAAGAAAGCTGTGAATTTTATAAAACCAAGAGTGAAACAGAAAAGGAACATAGAGAAATTTACAGCCTTTTTCAAGAAGGACTAGACGCGTTACATTTGGGGAAACAACGTCTGGTCGAACAAAAACAGGAATTTTTGGAGATTCAGAACGAATTTGACCAGAATAAAGAGGAGTTTTTGCAAAAGGAGAGAGAACAGATGCATCTGGACCTGCAGCAGGAAATAAATCTGTTTTTTAAAATGATTGAAGCAGAAAATCTTCGTATAAATGAGACGCAGAAAGATTTGGTAGACGGATTCCAACATTTGATTCTTGAAAAGAAGAATTTACAAGAAGAGTTGACTCTGTTTGAAACCAAAAAGGCAGAATCAGAAGAGGAGCATGCCCAAATATACAAGTATCTACAAGAGGGAGTAGATATGTTAGAAGCGGGTAAGCAAAGTCTGATCGAACAGACGATGGAATTTGAGTCAAATAAGAAAAAATCTGATCAGATTTTCCAGGAAGTCTACCAGGCTCTGCAGGAGGAGAGAGGTGATGTAGAGATGATGAAGCAGAGTCTGGAGGAGGGATTAGAAGATCTGATTCAAGACAGAAAAGATTTTCAAGAAGAGATGACTCAATTTGAAATGAAAAGGGCAGAATCAGAAGAGGAGCATGCACAAATATATCAGTATCTCCAAGAGGGAGTAGATATGTTAGAAGTGGGGAAAGAAAGTCTGATAAAACAAACGATGGAGGAAAAATCTGATCAGGCTTTTCAGGAAACCCTTCAGGATCTGCAGGAGGAGAGAGATCATTTAGCAATGATGAAGCAGAGCCTGGAGAAGGGATTAGAAGATCTGAATCAAGACAGAAGAAGTCTGCAGGAAGAGGTGATTCACTTTCAGCAGAAAAAGAAAGAATCAGATCAAGAAATGTATTTAATCCTACAGACTCTGAAAGAGGAGAGAGAAAACTTGGAGCTGATGAAGCAGAGTCTGGAGGAGAAAATAGAGTTTGAGGAAGCAAATCAGACAGAAACCTCAAACATAAATAATATAGAAGCAGCTGTAGAGGACGGCTCAGAGGATCCCTCAGCTGTGGATGAAGATCTGCAGGAACGGATGATGGGTTTTGAAATTCCTGAGACTCGATCAGAAGAGGAGATAAATGAAATGTACAATTATCTCCAAGAGGGACTCAGATATTTAGAGGCTGGAACAGAAAGCCTGAATAAACAGAGGAATGAATTTGAGTTGGAGAAAAAAACTCATCAGGTGATTCAGGAAGTCTACCAGGCTCTGCAGGAGGAGAGAGATGATTTAGAGATGCCGAAGCAGAGTCTGGAGGAGAAAATAGAGTTTGAGGAAGCAAATCAGACAGAAACCTCAAACATAAATAATATAGAAGCAGCTGTAGAGGACGGCTCAGAGGATCCCTCAGCTGTGGATGAAGATCTGCAGGAACGGATGATGGGTTTTGAAATTCCTGAGACTCGATCAGAAGAGGAGATAAATGAAATGTACAATTATCTCCAAGAGGGACTCAGATATTTAGAGGCTGGAACAGAAAGCCTGAATAAACAGAGGAATGAATTTGAGTTGGAGAAAAAAACTCATCAGGTGATTCAGGAAGTCTACCAGGCTCTGCAGGAGGAGAGAGATGATTTAGAGATGCAGAAGCAGAGTCTGGAGGAGAAAATAGAGTTTGAGGAAGTAAATCAGACAGAAACCTCAAACATAAATAATATAGAAGCAGCTGTAGAGGACGGCTCAGAGGATCCCTCAGCTGTGGATGAAGATCTGCAGGAACAGATGATGGGTTTTGAAATTCCTGAGACTCGATCAGAAGAGGAGATAAATGAAATGTACAATTATCTCCAAGAGGGACTCAGATATTTAGAGGCTGGAAACGAAAGCCTGAATAAACAGAGGGATGAATTTGAGCAAATGAAGAAAAATTCTGAGCAGATTTTTCAGGCTCTGCAGGAGGAGAGAGATGATTTAGAGATGCAGAAGCAGAGCCTGGAGGAGGAAAAATTAGAGTTTCAGGAGATGATGGAAGCAAAAACACATCATTTAAATGAGTGGCAAAGGGATCTGGAGAATTTTCAGAATGTCCAACAGTTAGAAATGATGCAGCAGAGCCTGGAGGAGAAAATAGAGTTTGAGGAAGCAAATCAGACAGAAACCTCAAACATAAATAATATAGAAGCAGCTGTAGAGGACGACTCAGAGGATCCCTCAGCTGTGGATGAAGATCTGCAGGAACGGATGATGGGTTTTGAAATTCCTGAGACTCGATCAGAAGAGGAGATAAATGAAATGATCAATTATCTCCAAGAGGGACTCAGATGTTTAGAGGCTGGAAACGAAAGCCTGAATAAACAGAGGGATGAATTTGAGCAAATGAAGAATAATTCTGAGCAGATTTTTCAGGCTCTGCAGGAGGAGAGAGATGATTTAGAGATGCAGAAGCAGAGCCTGGAGGAGGAAAAATTAGAGTTTCAGGAAATGATGGAAGCAAAAACACATCATTTAAATGAGTGGCAAAGGGATCTGGAGAATTTTCAGGATGCTCAACAGGCTCTCCGGGAGGAGAGAGATCATTTAGAAATGATGCAGCAGAGCCTGCAGGAACAAACAAAGGAAATTGGGGAAAATTTAGATCAGGAAACTGAGGCGGTCCAGCAGGTTGTGCAGGAGAAAGAAGACAGAAGAGAGTTCTGAGATCCTGGAGGACCAACAGAATTTAACCACAGCAACAGAAGTGAGTTGCAGAGCATAGTCTCCTGGACCCCGAGAGAGATGCAAATGTTTTAGACTCTTGGAAATTAATAAAGATACAAACAGTTTTGCAAGAAAGTACAAAAAATCTGCAGAAACAGAAATTAAATTTGGGTAATTCCTCCTCTTCTCCAAATCAAGTAAAACTAGATAAATTGCATTTCTTGCAGAAATGCGTTTGAATGCTTTATTGCTGAATACGATAGCTGAAACTGCTGAATTGAAGCTAAAACTAAGCTTAATTGTCAAAATGTGCTGAATGTATTTGAAGTTTTAGGAGCACAAATTGCTAAAAGGTTTTAAAAAGCCCGAAAAGTAAGTAGAGAATAGAGAAAAAAATCCTAAACAGCAGAAAACTGAAATCTCTAAACATAGTTAAAAAAACTGAGCAGCTAAAATGTTTAAACAGCTCATATTTGAGTATAAGTAGTTAAAATTTCACAATTAGTTGAATTGTGAGATTAGCAGGATATGCTGAATTTTGAAACTGATAGCTGAGTAGCTGAACTGAAATAAGCAGTTTTCTGCTGCGAACATTTAACGTAATTGTAAAAATTAGCTAAAAAGATTGAAAGATTTAGGAGCAAAAAATCACTAACAAGTGTATTAAAGCCAAATAAGTAGAAAAGAGAAAATAAATCTAAACAGCAGAAAACTGAAATCTCACTACACAGTTTAAAAAACTACAGCTGGTATTTGAGTAGGAATAATTTAATAGTTAAATTTTCACAATTAGCTGAACTGTGAATTTAGCAGCTGAAAATGATGAACATGCATTAGAACTTAAGTGAAGTTGAAAATGAGTTCAATTGTCAAAGTTAGCAGAATGAGATAAAAAATAAACCGTTAGAAAGAGCAGAAATTGAACTTTAAGGTTTCAAAATTTTCTCAGCCAATCAAAGACCAGGGATGGTGGACGGCTGGTTTACAGAGTTCAAGCTGATCGATTTGGTGTATAACATGTCTGAGTGCGTATTTCTGTTAACTTGGAAGAAGCTTGAACACTCTCAGCCAATCAGAAAGCAAGGTCAAGGTCAAGCTCAAGTTTATTTATATAGCACATTTAAAACAGCAGTTGCTGACCAAAGTGCTTCACAGCATAAAAACAAATCACAGTAAAAGAGTTAAAAATAATAAAAATTCAATAAAACAAAGCGACTATATTAAAATATAAAATAAGATTAAAATAAATGAATCAAAATGAATCAAAATGTCCAGGACAATCCCTGATAAAAACCATCATGGACAACCTAAAATGATGCAAAACAAGGCTAAAAGAGGTAAAAAAAATTTAAAAAACACCTCATTTGTTACTAATTAAAAGCCAGCTCATAAAAATGCGTCTTTAACAAAATCTTAAAATGACTCAGAGTCTGAGCAGCCCTAACATTTGCAGGAAGTCTGTTCCACAGTCTGGGGCCTGCCACAGAAAAAGCCTGATCACCACGGGACTTCAGCTTCGTTCTAGGGACCACCAGAAGATTCTGAGTGCCAGATCTCAAGGCTCTTGGAGGGGCATGAACTTCTAAAAGCTCAGATAGATAAGAAGGGGCAGAACCATTCAGTGACTTAAAAACAAACAACAGAAGTTTAAACTGGATCCTATAAAATACGGGAAGCCAGTGCAAGGACTCCAGCACTGGGGTGATGTGCTCCCTACGTCCTGTGTGTGTTAATAAACGAGCAGCCGCATTCTGGACCAATTGAAGCCGGTGAATGGACGACAGCTCAAGACCACAGTACAAGGAGTTGCAGTAATCAAGTCTGCAAGAAATAAAAAGGTGGATCACCTGTTCAAACATATTCGATGGGAGATAGGGTTTCACCTTAGCAAGCTGTCTCAAATGGAAGAAACAGGACTGAACCACTGCACTGACTTGCCTTGTTAATTTAAAAGAGCCATCAATAAACACACTCAGGTTTTTAACATGGGGTTTACAGTAAGGTGCCAAAGAACCCATGAGGCGAGAAACAGCCTCTGGAGATCCTGGGCAACCAAAAACCACAATTTCAGTTCTGTTGTCATTTAATTTAAAGAAGTTGAGGGCCATCCACTGCTTAACCCTCAGGCTTCACTTTAAATTTCATCCTAAAGAGTCATTAGAGGACAAAAACGTCCACTGCTAAACATGGCTATAAAAAATGTATACAGTAACATTTTTTTTTACTTTTTTTTTCATAGATCTGTTAAACAACTTCTGCCCTGCTCAAACATATAAAAATTTCAATCATTTTGAGGATTTTAACCCTTGAAATGCCAGTTTGAATACTCAAAGGCACTGCTGTAATTTATGAAAAAACCACAAAAACTGAGTTATTTTCCCCAAATAAAATTTTTTTTTGCCTGGGGCGTTCATTACAAGTCAGTCTTGATTATGTTATCAAATATCTAAAATTTTGAATTTTTTGCATTTATAGTTTTTACATAGCAACAGATTTAAAATTTACTACCCTCTTGAGCCATTAGAGGACAAAAACGTCCACTTTTAAAACTGCTTTAAAAATGGTCCAGATTAATATTTTTTCTGCTTTTTGGGTCTAAATCTTGTGATCAACTTCAGTTCTGATCAAAACAATCAAATATTGAACATTTATCTAAAATTTAACCCTTTATATGCCAGTTTGATTACGTGATGCTCATTTTTTCATGAAAAAAGCAGACAAAAGAGGAGATATTTTACATAAAACATATTTTTTGTGACTGAAATTTTTTTTTAAAATCAGCCTTGGCTATGTCAAGAATGTGACAACATATCACATTTTATGCTTTATTAGTTTTTGTGTAGCAGCAGATTTAAAATGTACCACCCTCTTGTGCCTATTATGGACAAAAACGTCCCCAAATAATAAAAGACACGAAGCCAAATGAAAAAGTTTAGAGCAGAACATTGACCAAGAGGTTTTCTGATTGAGCAGACGCGTGAGAATGTAATTAGCGCTTATAGACGGAGCAAGCTGGCGGCTAGTGCTAGTGGCTATCGCTATAATCGATTATGGTGTGCTTCTTCAACTATTCATAATTGTTTGTCATCATCTTAATGCATCGATTAGATTATTTTCCTCATCTCTACCGAGCACCCCAGCTAAACAAACCAACACGCTGCCTAAAGTTATGATTGGTTCATCGGTGTGTCTGTCGTGCCGACAGCTATAGCAGACTAGCAAATCGCGTGACTCGGCGGAGAAAAAAACAAAACAAATGTGTGACGCGTTCAGAAATAATGGCATAGACGGGTGATAGCATGAAAATAGACGGTTCTACGATCTCCGAGCTTTGGTAGATTGTCATCACATTAAAATCCTTAATGATCTTATATCGTCAAATCTCACGGCCCTACTTGTTAGCATCATTAGCCTCTATTGTGTGGGAGTCGTTTTACAACGATGCTAACGACTAGATAGGGAAGAGGGGTATTCACAGGCAGTTTTGGCTCATTTAGCAACAATAGACAGCTAGTTTATAAGATCGACTCTCCCATATTCCAGTCAGAATTGACAAAGCTCCTTGGAAGAGAAGCGAAACGTCTTCAAGAAACCAAAGAATTCCAGTTGCCTTCATTCAAACCCAATTTGTATTGGTCATTTAACTTCTGCCGTCAAGTCAAACTTGAGGAATTTGGGTGTTGTTTTTGACCAATCAATGACTGCGTTTACATGCAGCCAATAACCCGTTCAAAACCCTGTTATTGGCAATAACCCGGTTCCGCAAGGCCACGTAACACCGGCAAAAACCGGGTTATGAGCATAACCGGTTTTTAAAAACTGGGTTATTACCCCTGGGGTAACCCTTTTCTAACCCAAATATCAGGTCATGTAAACGTGTATCGGAATAACCCTTTCAAAAGGTGCGCTCTGCGCAGAGCGCACCTTTTGAAAGGGTTATTCCGATACACGAATAGAACATGCGCAGAGCGCACCTTTTGAAAGGGTTATTCCGATACACGTTTACATGACCTGATATATAAGTTGACCAGTTCTCTTTTAGATTGTATGGATGGTGTCAGGTCATGGATGGCTTTTAACTTTTTGAATTTTAATGAGAAAAAGACTGAAGTTATAATTTTTAAACCAAATGATAGGGTGGGTGTGGCTGTGTTGGCTCCCTATGAGAACGACGCGGTGACCAGTCTGGGTGTGAAATTTGATGCATCCCTAGGATTTGATAATCAGATAAATTCTGTTGTTAGATCGTGCTTTTTTCACCTGCGTCGAATTGCTAGGCTTAAACCATTTCTGTCACGTGACCATTTGAAAACGGTAATCCGTGAATTTTTCTACTTCACGACTGGATTATTGTTATTCTCTTTATGCTGGTATTAATCAAGCTTCAATATCCAGACTACAAATCGTCCAAAATTCAGTCGCTAGGTTTCCAAAAAGGGGCCAGAAGAAGGGATCATATCATTCCCATACTGGCATCCTGGCATTGGCTCCCTATTTGTTTAAGAATTTATTTTAAGATTCTTGTTTTTGTTTTTAAATCACTACTGGGAACTGCACCACCATATCTGTGTAACCTTCTAGCTCGATACGTCCCATCACGACCGCTTAGGTCTACTACATTGGACCTTTTGGAAGTTCCAAAGGTGAATCGGGTCACCAGAGGAGAGCGGGCTTTATCATTTCTTGGACCTAAATTATATAATGATCTCCCGCTGGTGGTTAGGCAGGCTCCATCACTGGATGTTTTTAAGAGTAGATTAAAGACCCCCCATTTTTATTCTTTGGCTTATAGGAGTTGAGGTGAGACTTGATTTATCCCCTAATGTTTCTATTGCTAATGTACTTTTTAAGTTTTACTTTTACTGTTTAAGTAGGTATAATGATGTATTTTTTATTTTATTTATTTATTTATTTATATTATTTATTTTTTTGTATCATGTAAAGCACTTTGGACATGAAAAGTGTAAGAAGGTGCTTTATAAATAAATGATGAGATATATATATATATATCCATCCATTCATCCATTGTCTTCCGCTTATCCGGAGTCTCTCCAGCCACTTGGGCCAGCTCTTCCGGGGGGTGTCTCCGTCGGGGCGGGGGTTCTCCGTGACAGCGGGGCGGGGGGTCTCCGTGAATGAACTTTATTTATTACATCAGCTGGTCCACCGCTTGCCGTCACTCTGAGTTCTGTGGTGTTGCTTTAGAAGCGACTGCACGCGCCCAGTGAATGCGCGAATCATGCGCATCAAGGATCCGGGTTTAGACGGGTCCTCGGTACTACCGGTACCTACGAAATCTTGGAACCGTGACGTTTACATTTTTGTAGTACCGGGTTGGTACCGAAGACCCGGTTCTTTTGACAACACTACAAACCACCATGTTCTCATTGCCTCATAAGCCTGTCAAATCATTTTGACATACTTGTTGTGTTCACCAGATTACCTGTTTATGAGGAAATGTGTGTCCCCATAAACCACCATGTGTGTGTGTGTGTGTGTGTGTGCATGTGCGTGTGCATAAATAAATAAATTAATAAATCTTGGGGTGACATAGGTTATCAGCCTAGAATCATGATATGCCTCACTTCCCACAGCCGAGACGATCGTTTTCATGTAACATTTGTGGGCGTGTACACTGCCGTTCGAGCCGCATTAATAAATAAAGAGAGAGCTGAGCCAATCTACGTTCCTACCCTCACCTATGGTCACGAGGTTTGGGTAGTGACCGAAAGAACGAGATCACTGATACAAGCGGCCGAAATGAGTTTTCTCCACAGGGTGTCTGGGCTCTACCTTAGAGATAGGGTGAGAAGCTCGATCATCCTGGAGGGGCTCAGAGTAGATCTGCTGCTCCTCCACATCAAGAGGAGCCAGTTGAGGTGGCTCGGGCATCTAAATAGGATGCCTCCTGGACGCCTCCCTGGTGAGGTTTTCCGGGCACGTCCAATCAGGAGGAGACCCAAAGGAAGACCCAGGACACGCTGGAGGGACCGTCTCTCAGCTGGCCAGGGAACACCTTGGGATTCCCCCGGAAGAGCTGGCCCAAGTGGCTGGAGAGACTCCGGGTAAGCGGAAGACAATGGATGAATGGACGGATATATATATATATATATATATATATATATATATATATAATTTATTTATAAAGCACCTTCTTACACTTTTCATGTCCAAAGTGCTTTACATGATACTTTACGACGGAACCTATGGTTGTCTTTCAAACCGTCTCCACATGCTATTGGACAACGAACATGACGTATTCACTGCCATGGATGTCGGTCAACAGGGCAGTCCGCCATACACTGTTGAAGAAGAGACAAATACATCCTTTTTCTAAATATCTGCTCTTGTTTTGGCTACTGTTCGACTAGATTTCTAGGCTAGGCTAATGCAGCAACATCTCAACATATAGTATCTAGAGCCAGTCTCTCACTGGGAACAGAACTCACGAGGGAGTTTCCTAAACGTCTCCAAACATTATCAAGGGCTCTAGTTTCCTCGTGTCAGTCAGGTTTTTACCCGTGGCTCGGAAGTTGGAATAATTTTAAAATGACAAAGCATTCCTTAAAATTGTCACCGACGCCTGTTGTTGACTTACGAAATGATCACTCTCAGCTACCACATACAGAGAAAACCAGGATCTGGCTTTCTGGATTCACTGCAATGAAGAAAATTGTATCTCAAAGATGGAAACCACCTAACAACTCGTCTTTTATGCACTGGCTTTGAGTTTATACGGATACTGCCTATATGGAACTATCAGCAGCAAGGACCAATAACGCAACTTCATATATTACGAACTCTTGAATGGAGTATATAACCTTCAGAGACCACTTTTGGATCAACGATGGGCTGACGGGTGGACGCTCGGGAAGGGGTGGGAAGGGTAGGCTTTGGGGTTAAACGTTATAAACGAGAAGGTTGAAGTATGAAATGAATGTGAAATATGTTAAGTTCTACATGTTCCCAATAAAACATGAATGACTAAATTAATAGTCACTGAGACGTTGTGAGCATCAAGGAACTGATGAGTTATTTCTTCCTTGTATGTTCTTTTGCATATTTCTCTCACGGTTGTGTCTCCAACTAGCCAAAAACAGCAGCAGCAACCCTAGGAGACACTGGCTTAAGGGTTCATTCGGCCTCCGTTCACTAATCCCACAAACATCACAGTTTACAATAAAACATGAAATGTTCTTGAACGACGAAAACGTGTTTTTAGCCGGTGAAAAGATAAAATCTTAAATGATCCACTGATGCTGCACAAAAAGTCTTTTTCAATAGCGGCCTGCAGGCAAACTGCTGCCTTTTCACCACCTCAGTGTGTCCTTTTGTGCATTTCTCATTATGCAACAATTTATGCAGAAAATTTTATTTAGAGATGTTCTTCTTGTGCATTATTGAAATGGAGCACCAGGTGGACATGATTGGTAGCATTATTTCATTAAGCAGAGTAAACTAACATAACACTAGTTGCGTAATGCAATATATAAACTTTTATATCAGCATGTTGCTTTTTTGTGAGTGAAGTTTATAAAAATCTACTAACAATCCTCCAATCTGCTTGTAAAATGAAGACAACGATACGCATTTATTATTTGTGGGCCGAGATGATGATTCACAACTGCACTGGAAATGAAAAACACCTGGAGAACATGTCTGAGAAGATGTTAGAAACCTTTCCAGCACCAAGATGTGGAATCAGCTACTTCATTACATCTGGACTCTAAATTGTAGTTCAAAATTTAAACATCTCTCAAGAGAAACTCACCTGTGAGACCACCACCAAGGCTCCTTCGCCGAAGATGTTTTACGTCTTCGCTGAGATGAAGTTTTAACTTTAGAGCGGGACTTAATCCATGCGTGAGCTCTGGGTTGCTCAACTTCCTGAGGTATGCAGAGGGTGGGTAGAGGATGTTGTCCAGCTGTAGAAAAAGGAAAGAAAAAGGAAAAACTCTGTTTCCATGTTGGGGTTGAAGCTCTTAACTACACAAAAAAGACTGATTAGAAGTGCTGAGAGAAAGTTTAGGTTTGTTAAACAGTGGGACAAATCAAGACTTCTGGAAGGATGTCTTTGGTGCAAGAGGTTTTGTTTCATCACACAGCATCATTTGTTTGATGCACATAAACCTTAAACAGAAAAGCACGGAAGTGGAGGACTGATGATGTGGGCAATCGTGATCACACCTTCGTTAGGTCATTCAATGATAATTATGAGTATTGCAGAAACTTTAAAAAGGGTGTCTTTATTTTCACCATCGCTAAGTAGCAGCTTACATTGTGGATTCTACAGGAATTATGTTCATGTACAAGTAAGAGGAATAAAACCGCAGTAGTCTATAGTAACCAACCTGAGTACTTTGAATAGTTTTTTTCTTTTTAATTGTTACTTACAAAAAGTGACTTAAAGCCTGCACCACACTGCATTTTTTTGGCCGTCCTAGACAAATCTGTTGTGACAAAACAGGTCTGTGGTCATCCAGCGTGACCGACGCAGCGACATCTTATTGAGCACTCTCACGACCAAATTCAGCCTCCAACAGTCGTCAAGCCGTGTCTAAATATCAACGACTCCAGTTTGCAATCGACCAATGAAAACACGCTCTTGGAGTGATGCAAAAAACTAGTGAGATTACAATTAAAAGTAGCATTAGCAACTAGGGGTGTTCCAAAAAGGGTACTTCACGAGTCGATTCGATTTCGATTATGGGAGCTTCGATGCTTCGATTCTTCGATTATAATGGTTGTTGGTTCGATTCGATTACTGGTGCCACGATTCTTCGATTATTTACATTTTTAATGCTTTTTTTCATACGAGATTGATTGTCTTCTTCTTTGTCTACATTTGTAAATAAATAACCCATCAATTAACTCAGTTCCTCTAAAACTACTCTCAATAAGTAAATACTTTTTTTTACATTTAACTATTTTTCAAAGACAAAATCTTATTTTATGACTGTATGACTTGTGTAAATATTTGCACTTTGACCAACTTAACTTCGATCAGGGAAAGCGTTAAACATTTAAAACCTGCTAGGGAAACATTTTTTCTCTCCTTCCTTTACTTTATTTAACAACAGAACATTATTAGAAAACAGTTCAATAACATGCAAAACAACATGCTATCACCTCAACTGTCTTACAGCTTTTGAGATATTGAATAACATTTCATTTCTACTGGTAACAATGTAATGGTGGCATGTCTATAATGTACGGGTTGGCAATAATCCAGTTTAAATTACGTTCACAGATAGAAGTGTTTGTGAATTAAATAGTATTACGGCTTGCCATAGGCCTGGAGCGGTGTGTTGCGCAATCTCGAAGCAACAACAACAACGTGAGTCCCGGTGTCGGTACCAGATCTGCTCGGGTGCCAGATTGGCTCGGGGTCCTTCGCCTGCCGATGATGACGTCAAACTACGGCAAATCCACTCGGATTTCACACATACGTTTTGGAAAGAGCTTAGCAGTTTTGTCTTGTTTCTTACCGCCTAAATATTTGCTTCATAACTGTTTTTGTTAATAAAACATCATATTGTCGTAGTTTTGTAAAAAAATGTGAAACTACATAAAACCAACAGCAGACTTCCAAAAAGCACAACAGTTTTTATATGTGGAAAAATTGTAAATGTATTTACAGAATTAGCAGCCATTTCTGTATATTTTGTTAGTTCTTAAATCCATTCATTCATTCAAAATGTTGCTTGCTATTTGTTCAATAGTTATTTTATTTTTATTTTGCCCCTTTTCATCAAAATCAAGAGCTGCTGAGGATCTCTGTTTATCAATTGATATTTTTGCTTTTATTTTACGTTTCCTTTGGCAAAACAAACATATTTTCCCCGAAAAGTGTTTGTTTTTGGACTACAGGACTACAACCACAAGGACTACAACCGCAATTTTGTTCAAACCAATCAAAATCTTCATTGTCAACGTGCTACCGTAACTTTTATGAACGTGGTATCGTAACTTCTGTAAGTCTTACGTTCAGCCAATCATCTAGTGTGACGTCATCGGCAGGCGCAGGACCCCGAGCCGATCTTGCACCCGAGCAGATCTGGTACCGACACCGGTAGCTGCTGTGGCTCTGCTCCATAGCGCTGCAGACAGCTACGAATAAACCGGACGGTGGGACTTGGTGGTAGAGTTTAGTCATTCTTAGTTCCAAGATCATCGTGTTCTTTGGAACCCGCGGCGTGAGTCTGCTGTCCGCTAGCTTAGTTAGCATTAGCCAATCTGCCCGTAGCTGCGCGTTTGATCCCAAACTTTGGACCGTTTCTGCTGGTTCCTCTATTTTCCACATTGTGCGCCAGTAAAAAGCATCTTCCTTACACAAAAACAAATAACTTACATTTGTTAAGGCTCCGGTTACGTGTATTTTCTTTTCAGTACCGGCTTTGCAACAAAGCTTTCACGTTATTTATTTTTTTAAGCATCGACGTTCATTAATCGATTCTGAATCCTCACATGAAGCTTTGCGATGCATCGCCACATCGATGAAATGCACCCACCCCTATTAGCAACAATGGAGGCTACACCCAAGAACATGTGGACCACTGGTTTTTGGACTTTGATTCAGAGTCTAATAAAAGAAGCGCTTTTTTTCCCTTTTCATTGTTGTTTTTAGTATCCGTCGGCTTTTAGTGCTGTGTTGGAAAAAATTGATTCTCCAATTCTGAATCGATTCTCATAAAAATTCATAAAGATCAATTCATATGTCCAAAGATCGATTTAACCCTTTAACAGTGTCTGGCTCTTGTACAGCTAAAATAGAAAACAAGTCCAGCGGGGCATTTTGAAGTTTGGGCGAACTTTAACCCACCCACCATCACGTGATTGAATTCATGCATGCGTGCTAGTTGGCATCGGACACTAGCTGCAACATTAGCCTAGTTCTGGTTATGAAAACACCTGCAACTCTTAAAGCTGCGGCAGCATTTTGATTTCAGAATGGACATAGGGTCAGCTTGATAAAAGCAAGGTGGCATGCCAAATGGATAGGGTTGGGCATCGTTTAAATTTGAACGATTCCGGTTCCGATTCCAATTCCTCATTTCGATTCCGGTTCCTATCGATTCTCGATTCCGATTCTTTCAAGATGCAGGGTCCAAAAAAAAATGCTTTAAATGAGCCAGCTGAGGTCTTACTTGATGAAATAGTTTGAACTTCAACATGAATTTTAATTCTATGAACAATAACATCACCTTAACTTAGACAAAAACATGTTGTCAAGAAAGAACAAAAGACTTCAGTCAGTCAGGCAATCAGTGTGTTTGTTTCTGACCACAACTCACAGCCTCCTACAGTCTGTGAACTGAAGGAGCCTCTAGGATGAGAGGCTAAATGTCTTCAAGATAACCAGAAAAGTCTATCTGTGTTCAGCTAAAACTCTCAGGATGATCATGTCCAGGATGACTGAGAATAAGTGAAACTTAAATGTAGCTGCTGTCAGTGACCATATGACAGATTTTAATAATTAAAACTCTCCACAGACTAAATAGTGCAGAAAAGCAAAAAATAATCTCACAATTTAGCGTGTTGAGATGTATTATTGGAGATTTATTAATATTATCATTATTTTATTTATTTGTTTGGGTGTTAGTGCAGATTAGCTGCATCAGCTGTTTTTATTTCTGCAGTGAGATGTAAACTCACCTCACTCTGCCCGGAGTTTGTTCTTCTAACCTCGTATTAAATCCACGGTGATGACGCGTTTTAATGAGCTTCCTCTGTGCGGTGTTTTTCGTTGCAGGATGCAAAGCTTATATCACTTTCACGGAGTAAAAGTTCGGCAGACGTGTTTGTTTACATTTTTGCCGCTGAGCGCCGCACAGCGTAAGAGAAGAGGGGGAGACGCGCTGCTGCACTCAGGGTCTCTGCAGCTGCAGTGGGAGCGACAGGTCAGCTGATCAGCAGGTATAGTCGGCTCTGAAAGGCGTTCATTAGAATTTGCGCATCAGGTTTTTTTCCGGTTAAAGTCACTTTTGAACGCCTCCGCATCTCTGCAGCTGCATATTTTTCTTGATTGCGCGGTAACGCAAACACTTCCGGCGGATTCTACTTCCGGTCGGCGGACTGGGAATCGAAACTAGGAATCGAAAGTAAAATATTTGAACGATTCCGGGAAAAACTGACTGTTAGTCCCGGTTCCAATCGATGCTCGATTCTCGATGCCCAACCCTACAAATGGAGGTGAAATATTGCAGAAATACGACCAATCTCAAGAACTACATGTTGCGACATCACCACGATCTCAAGTCCACGCCGTTCACTGGGCCGCAACAGATTAATTATGCATGTTCTCACAAAATAACTGAGGCAAGCGAGAGTCAGCAGGGGGTGGGCATTACAACAGATACCTGGACATATGTGGCTACAGACTCGTACATGAGTTTGACAACAACACACTATATTGACGAGGAGTGGAACCTCATCTGGTATGTACGACACAAAGCAATAGTATGAACATTCTGAGAGGTTTGGTCCTTACAGTCATTTTAAATGGCTAATATTTCATTAATTTGCTGTTGAATGTCAGTAGTATTAATATACTGCACAACTACATAGTCATGTAATTATGGTAACGGCAATAAAAAGAGAAGTTTTAAAATCACTGACCCAAATCAATATCGGATCGAATTGAATTGTGATAATCGATTCTAAATCTTGAAAATCGGAATCGAATCGATTCTTGAAATTTGTATCAATACCCAGCAATAGACGTTACGTATTTCGGCAAGTATGCTCGTGAAGTTAGCATGTTCTGCTAGAGTGAGACGTTGTGCAGTTTGGCTCACTAAATCTTGTAGTGTACCACCTAGGTTCCTCACAGCGAGACACGAAGCAGTCCTTTGTGATGGCCGAAAAACGCACAGTGTACCGGGCTCAACCTGAATGTTTTTGGTCTTTTGGAGAAAACCGGAGTACCTGCAGAAAACCCAGGCTTGCATGGGAACATGCTAACGCCACACAGACATACCACAGCTAAGTTTTCAACCTGCGACCTTCTTGCTGTGAGGCTACCAACGGCCCCATCATGCAGCCCCAAATACATGAATAGGAATCTGCTCTCATGTCCAAGCGACATGAAGCGTGTTGGTTATGCAACGTCTCGGAGGCCACATTACCGCAGCATCAAAACATTAAAGACTCATTGTGGTAGAGATGTAACAAACAATATCAACAGGAACATGACAGTTTACACATCGGCCACTGTCTACTATCAGCCCATTGTGCTCTACGAGGACACCTTGGAGCTCAGACAACATAACAAAGGCCAGTGCTGAGGAAGAGGCCCTCCCTGGGAATACAATGATACACACAGCGGAGAGGAGTGTGTGGAAGGAAGTGCCCTCTGACTTCCCCTGGGATGATTCATGATCCAAGTACTGCTAACAAACACAACCAAACCTCTGCAGCAACTGCAACAGAGATACGCACTCAGAACAGAGGACAAGAAAGAAGGTATTTCTCTGAATGTTTGTGCTGAAACTAATATTATTATGTACTCAGGTTTATTGGCACCTGTAGACACACTTTATTTATACAGATTTGTGCCAGTACACACCCCTACTTCCATGTTCTGCACATCTTTAATGGCCTCGTTCAATGAGTCACTCTAAGTTGCATTTGCATGCTGATCATGAAACATCAGTGACTGCATTAGGTCAGAAAAAGCCAGTGTCTTCTATGTCACGGAGAAAATCAGTATTCATGAATAACATCTGCAGCATGTCCTGAAGGTATGCACAAGTCTGTAAATCACCCACTGGTTCATGAGAGGTGTTCTGGAGCAGAGAAATATGCAGGAAAGTAGCCCTGAAGGACTCCGGGTTGGATACCACTGCTCTTAAGAGGTTAAGCTGGGAATTACATCACAGGTGTTGGTTTTTTCCCACAGGCAAAGACTGGTCTGAATCAAAGTCTTCTCGTCGAAATACCACGGTGAAAGGATTTTTTAAACTGGTCTTAGTCGTGTTAGAGATTAAGTAGTGACTAAATTATGTAGACACAAGGAACTGAGATTCAGACTGAAAAGGAATTTAAAAAAATCCTAAACTTTGTCCGACTTTCAGTTTAGAGTAAAACAGAAGTACAGAGAAGCACTCTGACTGGTGTATTAAACCACAATTAGCTATTAAAAACAAAAAAAAACATGCAAACCACCTGATATTTAGGAAATAGAGCACTGCAGAGATAGAGATGAAGACTGAAGATAACACTTTGTATCAAGATTGTGGCTTGAATCAACCTTCAGAAGAAGGATTCTGTTTTCAGCTGTATTTATATGATAGAGGCAATTCAATGAGCTTTCTAGGCAAACGAAAAAACCTGGAACAACAAACAGGAACAAGCTCGTCTAAACGATAGAAACGTCGTTTTCTACCTCAGCAACACCCAAATCCAACAATAAGCCGCTAAACGAAAAGAACGTAAAAAGACGCTAAATGCACATATCAAGAGAAACACGCAGTAGCGACAATAAATAATGAAGACCAGACCGAATTGAGTCGAATCGAACTGAATCGTGATTAATCAATTTAGGAAATTGGCCACAATACCCAGCACTAAATGAAAGTTTTCAATGTTGATTAAAAAGTTGCTATTGTGGCACATTCGAGGTCATACGGCTGATTTCATAACTCTGCATCAGGTCAGAATTCACCAAAACACCTTCACTGTCCACCGTTTGTAGAGCTTTTGCAGTTTGGGGATTTTAAAATCACACAAGAAATTTCACCAAAGTGCCTAAAAACCTGAGGGTACTCGAGCTGCTATGGGAAGCTATCTGCTTTTCGATCTCTGCTGCTGTCAATTCACCAGAGATGAACAGTGGAAACAGGAAGTGTGGGTGGTATGAAGCAATGTGCTTTTATCTTTTCAGAAAACATTTAGGGGGTCACGTGATTTCAAAAAGGAAACGTAAAAGCTTTGATTGTGTGGACGGGTTCTACACCGCTGCATAAATTAAATCCATTTAAATATTCTGATATTCTGAACACTACGAAGGTTAGGCTGCTAACAGTGATGGCTGCATGCACCAGTTACTTAATCTGAGGATGAAGCCAACAACAACCTAGTGAACAGCTGGATGAACACCTCAGGTGTTTCTCAGAACAGAAACCCAGCTGGAATGAGAACGAGGCAGGTCATTATGCAACCTGTAAGCAAACCAGTAAAAACAAACACTTAACCAGCTTATGATGGGAGACCACCAGAGGCCGTAACTCAAACTGTTTAGAGCTCAAATATTTCCTTGAGATGCTTCCTAACATAACTGACCGTGGTGAAACAAACGTGTCATAGATGTGTTTCTAAATCAAAGAGGAAGTCAGAATTATTACATAAAAGTGCTTCATTTCTCAATACGTTCAGCTTTTTCTCACCCCCTCTCCTCTGGGATTGTTTTCAGCAAACGATTGAGTCAGTAAAAATGACATGAAAGTAAAAGAGGACAGGCTTATCAGTTGATTTGGTTGTGTTAAACAGCACAACTTTCTACTCATAAAAGAATAAAATGAGCTCATCGAACCGGCACTGGGGCAAAGTCTGAAGTTTACATAGATACCTCAGTCAGATCCAGTCACAGACTTCACCATTTGAATAATTTATCACCCATCTCTGATAAAGCAGAAGGCGAGAGGTAATATTTATTGAGCCTGATGGCATCTGTTAGTTATAAATAAACACACACACATCACTCATTAGACGGATCTTAAGGAAACTCAGAAAGCATCATTACTAGGGATGCTCTGATCCGATCACATGATTCTGAAAGGATCTGGAATAGAAAAGATTGGCTATAACCTTATAAAACAACAAACATAACTTTTAAATTCATCCTGAGATAGAGATTTTCAAAAGGATTAACAATGACTTGGTTTTAATTTCAACAAGTTCCACTACATCAGTAGTTTTCACAGGTGACATCACAATGACATGTAGCTGTTAAGATAGCAGGCTAATTGGCTCGACACACGAGAGGAGATATTGCGGCAACGGCCAGCGGCAACGCCTCTGTTCCCGTGTGAATAGAGAGTCTTCCGTTGTTTTGATTGGCCGTCAGATTGGAGGGAATTTTGGGTTCTTAAAGCAGTTCAGAGTTGAAAAAGCGGTAGATATGAAGCCTCACAAGGTTTTTCTAGAGTTAAGTGAAGTCTTGTAAAGCTCTGGGACATCCGACACGGCAAATACTAACTTTTCCTCCATGTTTGCCCAGAGATGTACTGTGAAGCATCCTGTCCTCTCATTGGTCAGTCAATGAAACCTCCGCTGATTGGTCCTTGTCTGAGCAACAGCGATGAAAAGTTGAAATTTTTCAACTTTCTTGGATCGCGTCGCTGGCTCGCGTGTGAAGACACATGCACGAGCGCAACATTTCACATGCACTTTTTCACGTTTCGCTTAGCAGGAGGGAGACTCGCGATTATCACTTTGTCGCGCTTGTCTCATTGAAAATGAATGGAGGAGAGGCGATGTTGCCTCTCGCATGTCGAGCCCGTAACGCAGAACTAATGTGTCGCCTCAGGAGAGCTAGAATTATTTCAGTTTTGACGTATTTTAAATCTTATAGTAAAGTAAAAATACTACACGATGTGCCTTTAAGGCTTAATATTTGTGGGGAAAACATTCAAGCAGACCGCTTTAGTCAAACTGTGTTATTTGGGTTATGAGGGACGTGCGGGCTGATCTTATTCCAAACTACGGAGGCCCAGGAGTGGAACAAAATCAGATCCCAAAATTAAAAACGTCATAAACAGCTAATTTAAATTAAACAGTAAAATCAATTCATCACCCAGTCCTAGATCCTAAATCTTTCAATTGAATACATCTGCAATGAGAGAGGGCGTCAGCCTTGTAGACTCCTATCTGGTTACACCGAAAGCCCTGAAGTCAGCAGGTCACAGTTCACTTTCTGTGTTCACAGCAAATAGCCCACACATTTCAGTTTTGGCAGCAGCCAGTGCCCTTTCACCCACCATTCCTCTCTATTTCCAGCAGGGTTCCTGAGAGCAGCATCAAACCTGACCTGCCCCTCTTTCCTCCCTCCCTCCTATCCTCCATCATCTCTTCGCCCTCAGCCTCAGTCACAGACTAGTGTACAGTAGCAATAAGCTTTTGTTGCCAAAATAGGCAGCAAACAGCTGAATGGGAGGTAGGTTGCAACGCACTCAGACAGCATAAGGAAATGTCAACATGTTGTCGAGTATTTGCCGTTACATTACCTCATGTTTAAATGGAGGATGCAGAAAAATGAAAACAACCTGTGTATTTAATTATCAGTGCACAGCTTCATAAGGCAGAGCTCATGGAGGCTGCTTTCAGGTTTGTCATCATGAATGAAAGAGTCGAAAACCCTCCACTCCAAACTTTAACCCCCTGAAACAGGAGCGTGAGAGTTTTTTTTCTAGGGATGCTCCGATCCGATCGCGTGATTTCAAAAAGATCAGATGTACACTTTTACAACAAAAAACATGACTTTTTAAATTCATCCAGAGATTTTCAAATGGAATGATGATGGCTTCGTTTTAGCAAGCAGGCTAACGCTGAGCTAACATCTCCTCAGGAGAGCTCAAATGTCTGCAGCTTGGTGGTAGTTTAAACCAGACAGCGAAGGCAGAGCTACAGCCACTTGTATTGTGTGCATACTGGGCATTTAACATGCTGGAAAGGACAGAGCTGCATGATTCGCTGCCTTCAAAACAGACTATTTTCACTTTTGCCTCTTCCCTTTGGGCGTCAACAAAGCGAATCGCCTGTCTCCATTAATTCCCAGGTTGCCACCAACAGTCCCAGTTCACAGCAAACTCAGACAAGAACGCCGAGCCAGCCGAAAGAGAAAAATATGCTAATAAACAAAGAGAAACTGCAAAACGTCGGGGTTTCTTAAGTCTGCTGCAGCACCTGGGCTGCCCGGTAGCTTCAGGTGTTAATTAGGGAAACGTTAGCCTGCCGGCCCCGTCACGGGAACGCACATCGCTCAACACAACTAAATACTGGAGTAAACAACTTGAAATATGACCAACATTGCTACTTTTAAATATGTTCCTAATATCACGTTTTTTAATCAATGTACTTTTCTTAAGTGAAAGTGAAACTTAAAGGAAAACATGGATGTTTTCCTTTTTTCTTATTATTTTAATTCTTTCCTGAAAAGTATCGGATCGAGACTCGGTATCGGCAGATACTCAAAATCAAATGACTCGGATCGGGAGCAAAACAACGTGATCGGGACATCTCTACGTTTTTCCATAGAAAACGATTCACAAGGCATTCATTCGTACTAGAGACCACAGCAGGTTTAAAATGAGTGTTTCATAAAACATTGATTCTTGTATTTTACTGTTTTTTTATTGGTGGAATTTTACTAAGTCTGCGGTGTAATACGGCACGTTTTAGGTCAAAGAAAAGTTAATAATCATAAAACACGGAAATGAGGACGAGTCTCCGGTACACAACATTTTAGTCTAATATGGACACCGTCAAATCTATTTCTGTTTGCGTTTGCTGATTATTTGTGCAGAAGTTCATCGAGGGAAGATTTGGTGAGATATGTTCAAATCCCAACACACAGACAATAACAAAACCAGCGTGAACCCTTTTCATATAAATATACTGATTTCTGATTTCCAGAGCAATATTCTTTATAAATAAACACTCTAAATTATGCTTTATTAACTTTCCACTGATTTATTTCAGCAACAAGCATCTCAACGTGAAAACACTCCCCGGGTCTGGCCTGCTGCCCGCTCCGACGTAATTCATAATCTGCTCAAAGTTCCAGAGACTTCTGAGGGAGCTGAAAACAAGTCAGAGCTACTCTACGGGACCTGCGTTGAGAAACGTACCTCCATTTGTCCGACTCCATGTTATTATTGCTTCATAAATGATGGAATATGTTTGAGCAAACTGTGACAAAGCCTGGGAGAACGCAGAGCAGAGCTCACCTTCAGACTTCTCAAGCAGATAAAACAGACTAAACGTCTGAGAGGGCTGGAAAAACGCTCTCTGTGTAGTAGTAAACACAGCTGTAGCAACAAAGTCACAAACAACACCACAAAGCAAGAGTTACATTTTATTCCACGTGCAAAGCTGCACGAAAACAATCCTCAAGGCTGAGTAATAAATACTTTAAAACCACAAACCTGAACCAGAACACCAGCACCAGTTCCAGCGTTACACCTGACACTTTTCAAACACGTTCTGGTGTCTTACTGGCAGAACTCCCCGCCAGGATTTCTTCAGAATAAACATCAAAAGCGCCGCTAAGGCAGCAGACGCCATCCTACACCAGGATATCGGTTCCCTTTGTGATGAAGTGCTGTTTATCGCTTCACCGGGATGGATGAAAGGAACCTTTTAATAACAATTTGTTCCCACTATCAGGAGGCCTTCGCTGGTTGCTAAGACACGACGTGAACACGTTTGTAGTGAAACAGGAAGTGAGACCTCGTACATCAAGACGAGCTAACCCTGTTCCAGTCAGAGCGGCCCTTTGTTTTGCTCGCCCTGCCATTGTTCCTCCATCACTTCCTTCTGAGAACAGAATGTGTCGATGAGAACGGAGTCACTTCTACCGGATCCCAAAAGGAATTATTCTGATGAAAACTCCTCGATGCTCTGATGCTCCGATGGGATAAAAAGCACAACTCGCACGACAGAATATCGCTTAATCGATACTCATCCTGCTGGCGTTCATTTATTTGTTGATGTTTTAAAACATTCCAGCAGATGGGAGCTCCTGTTCTAATCACCGAGACCAGGCACAGCTGCTGGAGACAAACAGACTGAAATGAATTCATTATCTGTGTGACGGCAGTTTATCCAAATTCATTTTGATGCAAATTCCACAGCTTCTGTTCCACCACCGATTCTCATCTGTTATAAGTGAAGCAAATGGGATGACTGAATAAATAAGGGTGTGAGCGTGCTGAAAGTGGCAAAAACGTGTAAACCACCAATTAAACAAGACTAAGGCAGCAGAAGTACAAGAAAATTGAATAATGTAGTACTAGGCTTAATTCATGGAGAACGTTCTGGGGCAGAACCAGCATGCACAGCTGCAGGAGTGGAATGCAGCCCTTGGTAAAACACCTGAAAAATGGGATGTGATGAACAACCTGCTGACTTAAACAACAGAGAACTTCTGCATAATCTCCTTAAATCTGCACAGAAAAGCATTTTTCCATGTAAATAACTGATCAGATTTACATGGATAAACAGCGGGTGAAGGACATTCCCTTGTTATTTTTCCCAATTAGCCTAACTGGGTTAAGTCGTTCTCCATTTTGATGGAGCAATATAAAAAAATACTTGTGTTGCATTTTTGCTCTTTATTTATTAAAGTCTGTGTCGTACTGGCATGCAGCTGTTAGTTGTTTATGAGGGAATTTCACGTGTCTCAAAAGATACAGATAGGGTTCTGAACTTCCTGATTAGCGTGCCTCGCCCATCTCAACCATTAAAAAAAACTTTTCACAAATTGCAAGTATAAAAGGAGAATTTGTTTATTCTCTGGCGATTCTTGTGACTTCAACTAGTTCAGAACAGCATAAAGAGTTATTGGCTGGTTTAAAGGTCTCATTCACTCATTTATTTGCAGGTTGATGTGGTCTCTGGTATGAATGAACGTGTTGGGAGTCATTTTCTGTGGAAAAAATGCTCTTGCGCTCCTGTTTCAGGAAGTAGAAGGTAGATCGAGGGGCAGAAAACAACAGGATTTGGAGTAGGGCTGGGCAATAAATCGAAAATTTATCGCTATCGAAATTTCTGACTCTAACCGACGTCATTTTTCCCATGTCAATAAATTCGTTAATAAAAAAAATGAAAAGATGTGTGTAGGTTGGCGACGTTCATGTCCCTTTAAGACGCCGTACCACCTCGAGTCACATGGCAACGTGACTCAACGTAATACAGCCCCATCTAGTGGACAACTTTTGTTTTTGCGCATACATGTAGTTATCGTCCATTTATCGTTATGGAGGTGAACTCCTCAATATACCGCGATATTGATTTTAGGCCATATCGCCCAGCCCTAATTTGGAGTCTTGCTCATCAATAGTAATGATATGGAAATGTATCAACTCTGGCTAACAGAAACAGGACTCTTCCACTGCCTTCGTTCACTTTTCTTGGGTAAATGCAACATTCATGTTTTCTCTCCGCAAATACCACAAGCACTAACGTGTTGCACCATGTTGTGGAGTTGCTAACGGTAGGGCTGCTCCATTAATCAAATTTTAACCACAATTCTGGGATTTGAACGATTATAAAAAGAAAATGAAATGATTATTTGCTCCCCCAATTCAATCCAATCATTTCTAGAGCACACTTATACACAGCCGAGGCCGACCAAAGTGCTGTACAGTAAAAATAACAAGCATACACAGTAAAACCAAACATACAACACAGGAAATGATAAGAGTAGTCAGATGACCACTACCAAATTAACAATAAAAAGTAAAAACATAATAAAAGGTAAACTAGGCCGAATTAAAAGCCAGCAAATAGAAATAAGCCTTCAAGCGTGACTTAAAATCAGGGAGAGGGGGCCATTCTCACTGCCAAAGGGAGTTGGTTCCAGAGACGAGGCGCACAGATTGAGAACGCACGTGCTCCTCGAGTCCTCACCCGAACACTTGGGACCTGTATCAGGCGGTGGTCTGCCCCCCCTCGCGGTTTACTCCTGCGCTACTCCGAGTTGCAAATCGAGCGCACCTCTCCCACAATGTTGCCAATTTAGGATCTTGTCGCTATTTTTATCCACTTTTCAGACACGCTTGACTTTTCTTTCCCAAAAGCACCTAGCAAACAACCTAGCGACGTTTCTGGTAACCCTTAGCTACTTGTATAACTTTGCTGTTGATATTCTCTGCCGGTTAGCAAAACACTGCGCTCCAGACTGTCCTTCTGGACATTAGGAAAGGGAATGATGAGCACATGTGCGGCATGATCATCGACTGACCAATCATAAACCTCTCTCGGTGGATCTCACTCGCTCTAAAACCAGCTGGTCTAAAAGCTAAATGAACTCAAGATACAGCGAACCATATCTGAAGTGGATTTATACACTGCCTGGCCAAAAAAAATTTTTAAATATTTTTGTGACCGATGGCATTTTAAAAACATCAAATATTACACGGTTTCTAAGTAAACGAGACCATCAACCATGAGATGCAAGTTCAGGAAAAGTTTCCATGTTTGTGAAAGACATCCATGAACTCCAACAAGTTCATCTTTGTTTTTCCCAGGGTTGAGTGCAGAAGAGTCGACCCTGTCCGGGACGACCTGGTCACCCAGCATCTGCCTCTTCAGCTCCCTTAGGCCCCTGTTCTCAGCTCGTGGGTCTGGATGTTTGCACATAAACACATCTCACAGCCGTTATACAGCTGGGGTTTACAGATCCAGTGAAGCTTCTTTGACATCAATTTTACTTCATATGTTGATGAAAACAAGAGCTTGTGTTCTGAGTGTGTGAACATGGTACGCTCTCACTAGAGAGTTCAGTTTCCTGTGTTGACAATCCCTAAAGTAAACAGAAGCCTGTTCCTTCTCCAATTTCATACAATTATCCATGTTAAGATTTATTATCTTCAGCATTAGAACGAAGTAAAGCATGCACCAAGGAAGTTCCTTTCTGGATGTATTCCATAAAATCAGCTACATTGACAGGTCTCAGGCCAGGGAGCACCTCATTTTATCTCCATCCTGATGTACATTTAGGATTTATGCCACTAAACAAAGATGATGACACACAATGGGCTACAGGAAACCTCTGCGGTGCTTGACCATGAAGTTTGATCTTTTGGAAAGAAGATTCATTATTTGCTTCATATAATAAAAGCCACATAGATCAGATCTAAGCTGCTAAGATCAAAGTACACTAACTTGGTTTCATTACTGCTAAAATAAAAAAATGTCCACACAAAACATGCAAGATGCTCATATTTCTGAATCAAACTTACCTTGGTTTCATTCGAAGACAAATGATGCCCAGATGTTAAATTCCGACCGAGAGACATTCTGTATAGATGCTAACAAACTTAAGCAACGTCCCTTTGAACGCTCACTTGTGTTGATTTAGTTACACCCACAAAGGAGAGAAGAGTCAAAAATCAACAAGGGATTGTGACTCGACGGGCCATCGTAGGAGTGAAAAGACTCTTAACCAGATTGTGTTAATCCTCTTAGTCTCAATGTGAACACCGAGACGAGATGTTCCTCTGCTTAAACAGACGGCTGCTTATTTAGGGACACAACACGTGGTTCGAGCCACGGCGTGCAGACAGTTAAATATTATCAAACAGAAGCAAATGTTGATACACAAGCAAGGGCCGACGGAACTGTTGACCTTCCACATTCAGGGAGCAGGTGTTCACAGAATAAACCAATCTGGCAAATAAGGACTCTGGTTTGTCAGGTTGAGATGGAATGTTAAAAAAAGAGAGACTGTAACCTTGAACACCTCAAGAGGAGAAGTTCAGGTATGTCGGGGTATTGCTGACGGGTGAGGGAGGGAAGAAGCAGGAGATCGACGGGCGGATCGAGGCGCTGAAGGGAGCTAAGCCAGAAAACAAAACTCTAAACTGACCTCTGACCCTATCCTCTTCTATGGTCATAAACTTTGAGTAACGACTGAAAGAACAAGAAAAACAGCTGAAATAAGTTTCCTTTGCAGAGTGGCTGAGCTCAGCTTTACCTGGGCTTTCCACCAGAGGCATTAGAGGCGCACCGCAACCTCAGCAGCATGTTCTTTCTTATCGGGAGCGTTTCAGACGCTATGCAGCTGTGAATGCGCTCCATGCAGCTGGTCACAAAATCCCAGGAGAATTGCAAGATCACGTGTGATTTTAGAAGTCCACACAATGACAAGCAAGGAGAAAGATGGCTGCATGTATCCAAAAAGGTCTGTGGTTTATTTTCTGTTCAGTTTACATCGGCTACAGGGGTTTCAAAGGTAATGACGTACTGCACGTGACTTTTATTTTGGAAGTTTCCGGATGTTTCACACTGCCTTCGTGTTTGACTTCCTGCCTGAACTTCCTGTCTGTCCCTATCTAAACTACAGCGTTTTACGTGTTTTGGAAGCGTAGCGCATAAAAAATAGACTCGAAACGTAACGATAGCGTCCCTTTGCTTCTGGGACGTGTCCAGAACGTTACACATAGCTGCCGGTGCACTACAACGGCGGCTAATTGCTGCGTAGTACGTTTTGCGTTGCTTTCACGTCCTGTGGAAAGCCGGGGTAGGAGGCGCACTGCAACCTCAGCAGCATGTTCTTTCCTACCGGGAGTGTTTCAGACGCTATGCAGCTGGTCCCGCAAGATCACAAAATCACAGGAGAATTGCAAGATCACGCGTGATTTCACCAGGTCACACAGATAACAAGATAGGAGAAAGATGGAAGCATGTAAGGTCTGTGGTTTATTTCTGTTCTTTTCACCTCAGCCAGGGAAGTCTCACAAGTGATGACGTATTTTTTTAAATAGTTATGGCGTAGGAAATCAGAACAGGTCTTCATTTTTAAATCTGCCAGATGACATTCACGGATCGTCTTTGATTTCCCGTTGGGTTAGGGCTAGGATAACCCTAACCCTAAACCCGGCATGTAAATTTGGTGTTGCTCGACACTACTCTTCTGGGACACGTCTAAAACGCGCCACTGCATGGCAGCTTTCTTGTTTTTTTGTCTAGGGCTGGGGGGCATGTCAGTCATGTAAATGACAAAGCCCAATTCTTTTTGAGAGAAACTGTCTGAAGAAGCTAAATGAGAAAATGTTTGCAGACCGTCTGAAGTCTTACAGATGCTGTACCAGGTTTAGTTTCTGCCTCTCTTTATGGTGCGATGCAAACAGTCCTCATTTGGCTGAAATGCAAACCACATCTCCACCCTCTAAAGAAGATTATTACTCTGAGTTTTCTTCATTCACTTCCTCCGTCAAGGTAATTTACTTCTTGGTATTTTTGTGTCCTAAATGCCTCAGCTTTTACGGCTACTGATCATCTCAAAATAGAAACGCGTTTATTGCTTTCAGATGAACTGGGCTCGGTTCGAGTTCTTCAGGAAAAACCAGGCTTGAATAAATCTCAGCTTACCTCACTAAACCAGGATTCTTGTCTATAAGAGATAGTTTATCTTGTCCTGGTTAAGCAACACAAATGTCCTGGACTCACTTATTGAGTACACTTGTGCCTTACACCGTCACCGACCCTTCAGTTACTGTCTTGAGACTTTTTCCAGCAGCTCACTTAACTCAGGTGCTTTGGCTAGACTCCCAGGAATGACTCAAAAACATTTGTAGCCTTCAGGTCTTTTGTTTACAGAGTTTAGAGTCTCACGTCTTTAGTGTGAAAAAATTCATGACTCACTGTAAGAATAACGCTACTACACCAGAAAATCTCGTTTCTCCCCACAAAGCTGTGTGACATTATTGATTTGTTTTGTTTTTTTTTTACTTATTTATATTTTTTATCTGAGCATGTTTGTTGGAAACGAGACATCATCCAGTCCAACGGCCATGGGTGGACCATCACTGGGTTGACCCTGTCCTAAAGCAGCAGCCTGCTGGGTAACATGTTTATAGAGTTAAAGAGGTCAAATCAGTGATAGAAATTTACTGTCAGTAAAGTTAAACAAAGGCCAGTTCAAAAATATTTCTGCCAAAGTGTCTTGTTTTTAACCTTAACCTTTTTCTTACCGTGTTTAAAACACTGCAGAACATGTGTTAATAGATATAAACGTAAGTAATAACAAAAATGCTTTCCTCTGAACAATTTAAAGCTGTTCTAACAAGTAGCTAACAATCATCTGCAAGCAACCCATTTGGTGCTTACCAGGTACAACGTGTTCTGTGATGCAGGTAGGGCTGGGCAATAAAGCGAAAATTATCAAAATTTCTGACTCTAACCCAGGGGTGCCCAATCCTGGTCCTGGAGGGCCAGTATCCAGCATGTTGTAGTTGTTTTCCTGCTTCAACACACCTGATTTCAATCAGCAGATGATTAACAGGCTTCTGCAGAGCCTGATGAGCTGCTGAACAGGTGATTCAACCACTGTAGAGCTGGGCGATTTAACCAGAACTTATATCTTAATATCTTTTAGATCAGGGGTTCCCAAGGGGGTCCCCACAAGATTGCTGGGGGTCCCCACAATTTTGTCTTTGCTGAGGTTGTGAGGTTAGCAAGATTTTATTTGTAAACATTACATTAATAAATTCCCAATAACACACCCTACTGTATAATCAGAACTCCATATAAAAGTTATAACTCTATGTCTGTATAAAGTTTGTAAATCATCACATTTAATGTGTGTATGCGTGTAGGAGTTGGGGGTCCTGGCTCATCTTGGACATGGGCAAAGGGGTCTTCAAAGAAAAAAATTTGGGAACCCCTGTTTTGGATTGATAGAAAGGTAAAACTATCTTTTCTCTGTGTTAAAAAAAGAACCAAGTGATATATAAACTCTTAACTTTTTCAACAGAATCGCTTGAAACGAAGCAGCTTCCTAGCATAACAAAACAGCAAAAACCGGAACAACTTCTCCCGGCCACTGAATTTTCTTTCAAAATAAAATGTTAACCCACAACATGACTGTTCAAACCGTTACAAATGCCTGAGCTAATTTGGCCACTGCGGCTCTCCGTATCTGATTATACGAGGGAGGGGTTTGGCCCGTCTTCGCACAAGCAGGATAAACAGCGCTGTGTCGGGATGGGAGCCACGGTGCAACAGCTCGCTGAAACACGAACAAACATCCTCAAATAATTAAAAAACACTAAGCCAAATGTAAGGCTTAGAGCAGAACATTGACCCAGAGGTTTCCTGATTATGTAGACGCTTTAGAATACATGTAATGACCGCTTAGAGATGGAGCAAGCTAGCCGCTAGCGATAGCCGCTAGCGATAGCTTGCGCTGCAGCTTGACTAGTTATATCGATATAAAGATATAAAGTCATCTTATATCTTGTTTGAAATTATTATCAATATTTTTAAAATATCGATATATCGCCCAGCCCTAAACCACTGTATCAAGCGTGTTGGAGCAGAGAAACCACTAAAACGTGCTGGATACCAGCCATCCAGGACCAGGATTGGGCACCCCTGCTCTAACCGATCATTTTTCTCATGTCAATAAATTTGGTAATAAAAAATGAAGACGTGTGTAGGTTGGCGACGTTCATGTCCCTTTAAGAAGCTGTAGCACCTCGATTTCAATTAGAATATTATGAAAATGTTCAATATTCCAGACTCACAGTGTCACACTCTAATCAGCTAATGAATCCAGGGCACCTGCAAAGGGTTCCTGAGCCTTTAGATGGTCTCTCAGTCTAAACTGGATTACTGACAAAAATGGACTTTTGCACCAGATTCTAAGTTCTACAGTTTCACCTGTACGTTGCATTAACGCGGAAAATCCATGCTGCTGCTGAAACTGAAACTGGTGTCATCATTGTTCTTGATAAAGCTGTTCAAGCAATCTACATTTGGGGGGGGGGTTCAAAAGGTCCAGCCCCTTTCTTTCCTCGAAAAAGAAAGAAAATATTTTAGAGATAACTCAAAGGTTTCAGCCTGAAGTTTTGGTGTTTATTCCTGAAAGCAGATACCTGCTGTGGGTGAAAGCAAAACCAATGAGAGACAAAGGACAGCGAAACCCAAGCTGCTCTGAATGCTGAACAATCCAGTGAAATTAGCCACTTCTGTCCTAATCTGCAGCGGGGAATTTTCAGACCTGCCCCATCATTTCACACCGTTTCCAGAAGATTTCCTCTGTTCCCCACCAAGTGGTCCCGTTTTCTTTAACAGAGCTGGCATTAGCAGCTCATGACGTACCTAACCCTCTACTGAGGAAGGCACTCTGTTTATGTTGGAGCTTGCTGTGTGCTGACGATAATCCACCTTGGGACTGCTGCATAAACATCTGCATGCTTCATGGAGAGAGAAAACCTGGCAGAGTTAGGAAAAAGGATCTCTGTTTGTAACCATATAAATGAACAGATAACTGGTTTAACATTCACAACAGGACTTCATGTCACCAAAGATCTTTCATACCCAAGTTTGAACCAAGAGCATGCTATCTGGAGAAATTATGGAGTTACATTTGTGTTGGTTTAACTTCAGACACGACGTTATGCATGATGTCACAAGAGTCTTACATCATCTGTTAGCACTCTGTATGTAAACAATTATCAGCTACTATCATATGAAATAACAGTGTGTGTGTGTGTGTGTGTGTGTGTGTGTGTGTTCCTTTAATCTCATCTTTGTCCAGATTGCTGCTGCAGGCAAAAACACAAACAGAATATTTCACCTGTTTTAGTCTCTTTTCACTGGTTAATGGTTCCTGTTAGAATCAGTTGTCAAACATAATTTTAGTCCTCATTTGTACATCTCTGTGCAGTTTGATCTTCTTTCTTGGGTAAAAAAATATTTTTATGTTTTTTCTCCACAAACAACACAATTCAGAACATGGTCAGCCATATTGTAGTTGCTAACGGTTAGCTTCTGCTAGCCGAGACATACTCCTGGTTGCAGTTCGACCCTCGGCTGTTGCAAGCCAAGGAAACAATTGTATTGTGATCTAATCGTTTCTTTATTTCATTTCTGTGATTAAAGGTGTGGTTCACTCGTTTAATCAATACATCTGCAGTGGTCTCTAGTAGGAATGAATGCCTTGTAAGTCATTCTCGGAGGGAAGAATTATACTGGTGCACCATTTCTCTGACCTAAAAGTTGCCCACATCCCAGCTGAGCTTCAGACGGCAGATTTTGGATTCTTATTTCCTAAAATTTGGACATCTCACTTTAGACTGGATAACAGCAACGCAACTCTACTGCTGACTTGCAACAAGGATGTTTTATCTCCACAAATCACACAAGCCTGGAGGAGTTCTGCTGTGTGGTGGTGTTGCTAATGGCTATCTTAAACTAGCTGAGACGTCCGCTGCTGATTATCGGACGTTAAAACGACAACAATCTTCCCCGTCGTGAGTCAAGATGGGTGAGTCCATGAATGTTAAGTGACAGTGTGACGTAGATCTGTCAGGATTTTCTAATCCTAGAGTTTCACCGTCTATTTTCTATCAGAAGCTAATGCAGGAGATAGGTGGAGGAGACTATTTTTTAGGGATGCACCGATTGATCGGTAACTGCTCGTAATCGGCCGATATTGGTGAAAAAACACGTGATCGGCAACTCCTTTCAGAGCCGATCATACCAGCCGATCACCTGTCACTCATATTTTGCGGCCGACAGAGAACCTGTATGTAGCTGCAGCTTCACGCCTCCCTTGCCCGCATGCGCACAGCGGCAAATATGTAAAACTAACTTTTACTCCATCTGTGAGAGTGATATAAACGAGCGGGGGAAGCTCTTTAAAAAGTGACAGCGAATTTAATAGGACTTTGAAAGAGCAAACTCTGGGGGAGTGAGGTGAGATTTCATGTCTCCTTGTAGTAATGAAAAGACACTCGGAGGAGCGGCAGCAGTCAGACACAGCTGCACTAACCACTCGCCTGTATGAGCGTGACCGATATTGACATCGGAAATGGGTCCGATTTCTACCCAAAAAACCTGTATCGGATTATATCGGACTGCATCAAAAATGTCCGATATAAGCAGTCCGTTCCGTGTAAATTCCGTTCCAGCTTTTATATCCAGCAGCGCCCAGATCCAGCACGCAAAGCCCGCATCACATGATCAGAACGCGCCTGCTAGGGAACTAGCAAGGAACCAGAGACATGTCGGCTGTGTGGCAGTATTTTTCATTGAAGCACAAAAAAGACAGTATCATATGATACAAACGGCAAAAACGAACACACGCGTGCACGTGCCTCCAGCCTGACGGCGCAGCGCCGCACACACAAATGTCCGATGATCGCTATGAAAGCAGGGAGGGAGGTGGCGCGCGCAAAATGCCTGGGACAATTGTTACATTAACATGATGGGACCTGAAGTATTGATGAGGACAAATCTGTAAACGAGGAGTAAAGAAAAACAAACAGCGCTTCAGAAAGTTGAGGAAATGAGTGAAAGCAGGACACGCAGGGAGTGAGCTTGGCTATGGCAAGCCGTTTTCACATTTAATCAGCAATCAGATCTCTCTGTAATTCCTATTCAGCATTGATCCTAGTAGCCTACTAACTGTGTTCTTATTAGTCAAAATTGCAAATGAAGACATCAACAGCTATGCTGTTACTAGTAGAAATTATAATGAAGGATATCCACAATAACAACGGCACTAGTAGGAATTAAGTTTGAGATATCTCAGAATCCCTAAAAACCTGAGGTGGCCTTTTTAACATATATTAGGCAGACTGGCTATGTATTCCAGATATCTATAATTCTATTGTTCCTGGTAGAAACTAACATTCCATACATCCATGAGAACATTCTAACTGAATAGCTGACATGTTCATTCTACATAGTCAGAATCATTCAGTTAAAAAATATTTGACGTTATAGATTTTATAGGACGTAACTGCATTAAATGAGTTTTGAGTTAAATGTTGTTTGTACTTAATGAGCATTAAGCAGAAAACTGTTGCACTAAGTGTTCTACAAAATTAATAAGGGAGCAAAGTTATTTGTCTTTTTTTTTTCTTTTCTTTGTTCTGATCCAAAAAATGAACCGACCCATGACTCAACTCTGTGCTACGATCTGAACCGTGAGTTTTTTGATCCGTCGCACCACTAGGGCACAAAATCAAAGATCTTGTCTCCGTCTGAAGATGATGACGTCATATTCAGTGGTCGTTTGGCATCATCTCAGAACACTGCGCGCTCAACCGTCTGTGTAAATAATAGAAAGGTCACTGATTAACACTTGCAATTCAGTGTCGTGATGGTTTTAAAAAAAATTCTGAAGGTTGTAAAAAATGTATTAAAAAGTAGTAAATTTAACTTAAGGATTACTGTATATACCCTGTGTCACTTGATCAATCCTTTCATACGAAATAGGTAAAAGTATGTATGATTTGGGCTGATATTGTATCGAATTGATATCGGTATCGGCCTATACTGATGGCTGCAATATCGGTATCGTATCGGAAATGAAAAAAGTTGTATCGGGACATCCCTACTTACAACTTCTCAATTTATCCACAGAACAGTTCAGAACTGGGCGGCTTTTCTTAGCATAACATAACAGCTGCTGACCCGGAACCGGAAACAGCAACCTTTTCTAGCAGCTGAATTGCCCTTCAAAATAAAACTAACACATAACATTACTCTTATATCATTACGGCAACTGTTATGATGGTGCTGGTGGTGATGATGATGATAATAATAATAATAATTTAATTTTAAAAAATCTCACAACACACAAATTCGAGTTTTGTTTTTTTTTGCTTTCTTGCACTATTTAAGCTACACTTAAGCTGAGTCCAAGTTGTCTCTAAGAGAGTCTGTAGAGTGTTAAATATTGCACATGACCTCAGCCTGTAACAAAACAGTGGTCAATGATACTTTCTCATTTCCTACTTTTTATACTAATAATACAATGGCAATGTTGCGTACATGAGAAAACAATATTGAAGAATTTATGGATTTGACGCTGTGATCGGTAATATCGGGATCGGCAGATACTGCTTTTGGTGATCGGCCCTGAAAATCCTGATCAGTGCATCTCTACTATTTTTATGAAAAACTCAGAGTGACCGATTAAAAAAACAGGGGGGGGGGGGGGGTTTCAGTCAACCACACCTTTAATGCAGGGGACTGAAGTAAATTTTCAGGTTCAGCTTGCATGTGGAACTCAGAGTGGTCGATCATAATTCAAAAAGAACAAGTATTACACGGTTTCTCAGTGAACGAGACCTTTAAACGACGGCGCTGGCAAGATTTAATCTTTTAATTTTTAAACAATGAGTGGCTGGGTTAGAGTTGAATGAACCAAATTTTTTATTTATCAACAATAATTGACAGTTCACGTCTGTCATTCCAAAACCTGGTTTTAAATCTAACCAGTAAGTTATCCATCTTCCATTTTGTCTTCTTAATAAAGATTATGCATTGGGACAGAGTTGGAGAGATCATCTAACTCATCCATGTTCTCAGTCTGGATGCTTGGAACCAGAGCTAACGCTGGAAAAAGAGCAGTAACTGAGCTGGTCAGCATAGAGGGGGAGTGATGTCATGTGTTCTCAGAGACGTTCCTTCTTTAACTTGTTGAAAGTCAAAAGGTCAGGGTCTCTGATTTACCCCCGCAGTAAACCCAACCTGATCTGCAGCGTTTTGGCCGGCGGAGTCTGTTTAGTTCTGTATGTTGCGTCAAATTACATCTCATCTTCTGGGGTCGACGCCAGAGAGGTCACCGGTTTTAAATGTACATGAAAGGGCACAGGGGGAAAGGACGTAGCTAAGGGTCAAAAGTAGCAAATGTGGTTTTGAAACTGATTTTCATTTGAGTTTTACGGTTACGAGAAACTCAAACAAAAATAGAAGACGAAACTAAATCTATGAGTTCTTCACCCCATTGGCAGTCTCATTTGCTCATTGCATTTTATACCTCAGCTTTATGGCTAATAAACATGACGCCACCCTCCCAGGACTGTTAGTGTGTGTTAGCAAGTGTGTTGTGCATGTAAACACCACCGTCCCAGGATTTTTGTTACATACACAGCCTTCACACACACATCCACGCTGAACTGTGCAAGAACAGCTTTACTCAATTTTACTTCCTCTACCAAATTTCTTTTAAAAAAGGGAAAAAAAAAACAATGAGACACACCTACAGCCTTGCATCACGATTTTGAAAAGGTTTCCAGGTCAGCCAAATGTGTGAAAACCCCAAACACACCCATCCGAGCATACTGAGAAAATTACAGCCAGTCCGACCAGTCTGTGGAAGCATCCAAGTGAGTCAACTCAAAGAGCTGAGGCCAGAATTCTGCCTTCCTCTTTTTCCCTCCTTCTGTTTCCTGAACAAACACCACAGTAATGGTCGTTTGCCTTTCCCTTTTTAAAAGAGGTGCACCGAGATTTATTATCAACATCATCAACCCTGTGTCCAGTTTCAAAACCATTCAATGATCTTTGCAAATAACTGACCTACCCAAAAGACAAACTTTAAAGAGACAGTTCGCATATTTCAATATGGGGAAATGAAGGTTGGGCGTTGGGACAGACTACCGACCATCGATGACGGGCCCTTCATCAAGAGCAGATGGGACATTACATTTTTCAGGTCAAATCTCTTTTGCAGAATTCTTTCCATGTACATAAACATATTATACCTCACTAGAAAGCTGGGGCTCTTGGGATTCCAATGACTTATGCCAAACAAGGATACGACCATGACAGTAGACACAGTAATCACTTTTGTCAGATCACTCAGAAATTCAAAATAATGTCTAACCAGAACAGTGGCCTAGTGGTGCGAGTGTCCGCCCTGGGGCTGGGAGATCGGGGTTCGATTCCCGGTCGGGTCATACCAAAGACTTTGAAAAAATGGGACCCAATGCCTCTTCGCTTGACACTTAGCATTAAGGGTTGGATTGGGGGGGTCGAATGCAAAAAACAAATTTCACACAACTAGTGGGACTTAACTCATTGTTCAAAGCCTCATATTGACAGAAGAGAGTCATCTCAAACAAGAATGGTCTCGTTAAATCCAAAGGGGTCCAATAAAATTACTTGCATAAAATAGTTAGACCACAACAAGTCTTGTGTCGATAATCCAACATAATAAACCAATGAAAACCTACAAAACGTCATTCAGATGCGTCTCTTTCTTACAAAGTTTTCACCAAAACTTTTGTTTGCATCCTCAATTTATCTTCAAACGTTCAATCGGCACCTTAGGTGATCCAACAGGTAAAGGGTTAACCCCTCTGCTGAGGCAAAGTCACCCATTCTCAAGCTTGCAGCTCAAACCACTTGCAGCACAGTATTTTGTTTTTCCAACCCTAACTACCATTTTTTTCTTAAATTACCACTAAAGTCTATGTAAATAATCAGATCGTGTGAAATTTAGGGTGGAGTGAAAGTTTATTAAACAGCATTTGGATGAACTGCCATGAAATCTTTGAGATAAGCATGAGGATCTCCATTTCTCCAAACCGAGGCTACTCAAAGAGCTGTCTGCAACAGGTAAGATGTTAATTATTCATATTTTTGTCAGAGCTAAAGATGCCTTTGACCAAGAAAACTAAATCTTTAACTAAAACTAAACTGGTTTAGCTCTTCATCTACAAAACAAAACCTCAAAATCCACCTTAGTCTAATCCCAGTAATAAAATGTGGTTTGATGTTGAGAGCAGGATCAGATTCATGCTGACGTTTGGTTGTTTTAACACAGTGATAAATAACAGGTGAATGTGACAAGCTTGTTTGTCTTCCAGCTGTTTTAAAGAGAGTTACATGTAACCAGTTACAGCCTATTGGTAGGAGTTAGTCCTTCATAGGTTTGAATGACAGAGACAGGAATGTTGATGTTTCAGGATGATGATGGTGTCCAACATGAGCAGATGAGACCAAAGGAGCACACATCATGGACTATAGTTAGACTTGATGATGATGATGAGCATGAGCTTCCTCATATTCAGACGTCAGAGGAGCCTAATTAAGACTTTTATGAGTTTTAAAACGACAAAACAAAGTTTGAGTCACTCCCAGATGTTGATAACGTGTTTGTGTGTTTACCATGTCGTCATCTTCATCTTCTTCTGCGTCTTTCTCCTCTTCATGTTTTCTGCTCTCCGCTCCGTTTCCACTCTCAGAGTTCAAGTTGTCAGCAGCCGACGTGTCGTCCAGCTCGGAGATGGTGCGCGAACTGGAAGACGACGAGGAGGGCGAAAACTCCTGCTGCTCCATGATGTCAATAACAACAACGCAGCCCCGCGAGCGCGAGGCTTAATTAACCTGTCCGCCGGCGCACCTGCTGCTGGCTCATTCTGGTCCACTTTTCCGGCTGCTTTTCAGTCACGACGCCGACATTCGGGAGTTCCCGGGTCGAAAACGAGCCGAGGACCGGAGGGAGCACACGGCCGGGCTCCCCGCTGCTGTTACCGGCGGCCTCCTGGTGGATTCTGGCGCTCCTGACTTCCCAGGTCGAGTGAATCCATTCCGCCTCTTTCCCTCATATCGCTCAACTGCAGCAGTCCCCAAAATAAGCCCCGCCCACAACGTGTGAGGGTGGACCAATCAGATCACAGCAAACATTTTAAACCAAAGCTCTCGCCTGGAATTCAAAACAATCCGGTTAAATCTGCATTATTATTGCTTCAAACGCCAATTTTAAATAGTTTCTTTCCATTTTCTTTACCTATTTAATCTTTTTTCTTCTTCCTCTTCTTGCTACAAATTTCTTTATCTTTCTCCTTCACTTTATCTGTAGGCCACACAGCTCACACACACACACACACACACACACACTGGTACGCTGCTGTTTCTCTTTGAACTTTTTTAACAAACAAGCTGAAAAAAGTTCTTTTATCCCACAATAAAACAAGATTTTCAATTATCTAGATCAGGAGTCTGCAAACATTACACTCATGAGCCCTTTCTTCCATTCTTAATAGAATAGAATAGAATAGAAAATCGTTTAAACTATCATTAATGCTGATGAAAAGACCAGTTTTCTATTGATGAGAGAACAATTTCTTATTTTTAAGCATTAGATCACATTTAAACTAACAGCTATGTAAAACACAAATTCAGATCTAATCTATAATTGTGACGGATTATTAAATAGTTTTCCATTCTGAAAATTTCAAATGTATAATTTCATCCTATTAAAGTTAAAGTCCCAAGTATTCATCACACAATGGTGAAATTACATCTCCGCATTTGACCCATCCCCATGGTGGGGAGTGGTGAGCTGCAGCTGTGGCTGCGCTCGGGAACTATTTGGTGGTTTAACCCCCCAATCCAACCCCTTAGTGCCAAGTGTCAAGCGAGGAGGCATTGGGTCCCATTTTTTCAAAGTCTTTGGTATGACCCGACTGAGAATCGAGCCCTGATCTCCCAGTCCCAGGGCAGACACTCTACCACTAGGCCACCGGAGCTGGTATTAAATTATTCAAGTGAGCAGGACAATACCAAATCAGTAAAATATTTAATTTTTCTTATTGTTATCATTACCATATATTACTTAACAGCCTACCCTACTTCAGCGTCTCATGGTAATCTGTCAAATATGTCTGTAAACTATACTTTACTTCTCTCTGCCTCGGGAAATGCTTCATTTTTTAGGTGAATTTTAAAATTAAAACAAAAAATTCACACGGAGTAACCTGGAATTTAGATAAATGAAGGAACAAACAGGCAAACTTCTTTTCTGAACCGCTCCAGCAGTCATCAAGCGAGGTGGAGGACACCCTGGACAAGTGTCCAGTCCATCACAGGGACATGCGTGTTTTTGGTCTGCAGGAGGAAACCAGAGAACCTGGAGAAAACCCATTCATGCATGAGGAGAACATGCTAACTATAAAGGCTGCAGCCGGGATTCAAACCTGCAAATTGCTGCAAGGCAACAGTGCTACCATCTTTTCAGCCTGGAAAACAAACAATTCAAATAAAACTGAGTGATGTGGTTGTACTTTTTGCTTCATTTTTCCTCAGGTATTGAGTTACATATTTGCATTAATTAGACAGAAAATAGCTGAAATAATAAAAAAAAATGTTTTATGTGGTCAAATCAAAAATAACCACCACAGCGGGACTAAAGGGAAGATATGTGTCCACAAAGCTGCAGATAGAATCCAAATTAACTTTAATGAATAAAAGTCACAGATGGGATTTGAACCTTTGACCTCCTAACTGCTGAGCAACAATGGAACCCACTGCCCCACCATGCACAACTTTCCTTTTTAAAATAATACATCTCAAATAAATTGCATTTGAATGTTACACACCTAAAACCGTTTATTCATACAGATATCAAAAATAGCTTTGGACACTTTTAGATCCAAGCACCAAAAATCACTTAACGTATGATAAACATCCAATTCACTCTACTTTTTACTTCTTAAATTGACAAATAAACATCAGTGTTTACACTTTTACATGTGTAGCACTAACATGCAGCCACACACTCCTAAATTATTAACACTAAAACCACCCCTTGAGTCCATTTCTAGGAGTAGGCTATGTTCTGATGCAATCGCTGCTGAGCATCATTTTATTGATGCAAATCACATCTTTAAAAACTCAGTGTGTAGGTCTGTTGAGATCAGTTTCATCATCACTTTATGCTTTATGGATGGAGAAAACTCAGGATGCTCCGTGCACACATCCTCTCCCCAACAGTTCTGGCTCATTTGAAGAACACGGGCATGAAGGTTTACCTTTTGAACAAAACAAAAATGGCAGCCAAACAATTAAGTACAAGAAGGATCATTTTAAAAAGGAGAGGGTTGTGAATATTTGATTTTACTGCAGATTGCATCAGCTGCCAGCGCTGGAGCTCAGTAGCTTCTTCTGGTTTTTTCAGAACAACAGAGTGGGTGTTAGGAGTCGGCAGTATTTTGTGCAGCTTGTCTGATTTATCTGCAGATTTCATGGATGCTTTGTGCTTTTAGCAGCATTGTTAGGTTGCTCTGGTAAAGCAGTCTTTCAGGAGTGGACGCCCAGAACGGTATGAAAACTGGAACCAGGTTCACCAAGAAGATCAACTCTGATGCATCATCCAGTCCTGAGCTGAACACACGTGCTGCTGTTTGCATGAGGTGGTTTGTTTGTTCATTTACACACGCCTCACATGATGCTGAAGCAGTTTGGGATTTAGCTTCTTGGAAATGTTTTCCCTCCTTGAATCGTTTTGACAAAAAACGTTCAGTTTTTTTATTATTTTTTAGATCATCGTTTTAATATAAAACTGCAAATATCTGCAAACTTTTAACAGTTTGATCCCATAAGCATCAAGAATAGGACACAGACTTACCACTAGAGGGCAGACTTACACAATTATACACAGCTAATGTAAACAACAAACTGTTTATTCAGCCTCCTCATCTTCATGCTGCACAGGGTGAAGGTGGAGGGTGACACTCACCTCCGTCACTGAAGACAGGTAAAGTCCAGACAGACCATCAGTCAATCTGCAGGATTAGAACACATATTTGTTATTTACAATGTCAGCTGTTTCTAACATAAACCGACAAGGTCTGAGTCCTTTTCTCAGAGGACATAACCCTTAGAGGTCCCTCGTGCATTTTTTGTGCAGGCAGTGTTTTTTTTATTCTTTTACAATGCAGATTTTTATATAAAACCTGACATTAAAGGGGTTAAATCTAAAAAACACATATTTTATTATGTTTTGTGAGTGCTGAAGCCAAGGATGGAATCTGCGTAAAAAAAATCTGATTTATGAAACATTATATAATTTTAATTACACCTTTTTATCAAAGACATTTTTTTGTGCTAAGGGTCCCCAATGTTACTTCTTTTAAGGGACCCCCATTAAACATGTTACAATACGTTTAAATTCAAGGAAGAGAGGACAGAATCAGACACACACAGGGTCAGCTGCCAGAAACGGACTTTTCCTTGAGTCTTGTCTGTTAGGCTGAAAGTCATTTGCCTAGTCACGAGTTTGCATTTTAAGTTAGAAATCTACAGAAATACTCTCATAATCCAACGTTAAAAAAGGTTTCAAAGGTTATAGCAGAGGTGTGCATCCTGCACCAACAGCACAGCTGTCAATGTTTACATCTGACTGCTTCGACATGTCAACACGACGTTAGGAATCATAGATTAGTGTGAAGCATTTCATGGTAAAAATCAGAGTTTTTAATTTTGAAACGTGAATTAATAGTCAGGAAATTATATTAGACTGTATGGGTGGATAAAAAGTTCAGATTATATATTTGATTGTATGAAAAAAAATTGCTACCAGCAATACTTAAATCGTCCACAAGAGGGCAGAATACATTCAAAATAGCTACTTTTAGAGGAAGGTACTAATCCTGTCTTTCTTGCCAGGAAAACTTTGTGCAGAATTTTTCCAGATCCAACTGATGGACAATTGTTTGAACTATTTGGTTTAAGATGATTAAACTGAATGGACGTTTGGCAATATTTTTGTGCTCTTCTATTCTACCTAGGGAGTGCCTTTGGTTTTTTATAAAACTCTCTTGTGTTTCTGGAGTGAAATGACACTGATTCACACGTCTAGAATTATACATGTTGTCTGTCATTTTGGCGAGTTTGGGTGAACGTGTTTTTGAGCTAATCCTGCATAGTAAGAAAAATAATCTGCAAACAATTAAAAATCCAACTTCCTGTGTTGAGCTCCACCAAAGCCCAGAAGATGTCCCCTCAGGTTCTCCTCATCATTAAATACCAGTTTGCACTTGACTGGTTTGACTGAACAAACTGCAAAATCAGTGGAACACTGATGCAAGATGATGAGCTGTTATTGCACAACACACACACACACACACACACACACACACACAGACGGGCGCTGTGAAGGGGGGAAGAAAAACAACAGCAAAAACCGGCGTTTCTGTTAGTTAATGGTTATTTTTGGTGTATTTGGTTTAGTTTTTTTATTTCAGTACTTTATACATTTACTGTTAAATTAAAAGCTTTAATTATTTTCATGTTTAAAAAGAAAATGACCTTTTAAAAACATTTTTTATGTTTGGATGAATGTCTGTGCGTGTTTATCAGATGTAAATGGGCATTCATTGGTCTGCTAGACACTTCCTGCTTTGATTTAATCGTGTTAAACGCAGACAATAGAGATAAATGTATTGAGTTTGAGTTGTTATGTAGTTCGTATAAGTGAAGACATTATGGCTTTCCTGTTATCTAGACTAATTATGATGTTAGCGCTAATTTAAAAACACAGAAATTTAAAAGTGTAATGTTTTATTTTGAAAGAATTTACAGGAAGCTCTAATCAGTTTATGTGAACGCTGTAGTAACAGTTTACATCCACCAGAGGGCAGAACAAATCTTGACTCTCAAAACCAGCTACATAAGGAGATGCAGGGTCTTCACAGGTAAGGAGAGATTGGAACTTGCTGGGAGAAACCAGGCAGGCACCAGGACAGGTTATCTCAGATGTTTCAGAATTATTCTCACTCCTTTCTAAATAATGAATCTGTATTTTAAAGGGTAGCCCAGGGAGAAAGCCTTGTGTTGGGGCAGAGACCAGCACAGACAGTCAGGTACTCAGTATTAATAACAGTGGAGTCACCTGCTAGGGAAAAGTGAGACTAAGTGACCTGAAAATAACATGTCACCCTCACTCCTGAGAGTCCTGTCCCTGTCGTTATAAGATACGTCAGCTGGTGCATTGTCTCCTCACGACGTCCCCCAACCCAGGGAACCATCCCAAGGAGGCGAGCAACATGGCAGTTAGCATCATTTAAATGTGTCTGTGGGAATCTCTTCATGTCTCGTCTCTAGCTGAAGTATTGCAGAAGATAACCAGGCTGTTCTGTCTGTTAAACACCTGCTTTTCCTCATAATGATAATTATATGAATCAGCCTACAGTCTGTTTTAGAGGCTGGGCAGGCTGTGTTAGCGTTACAGAGACGACTCAAATAAAACCTTAATATCAGATGTTTGGACTGAATTATGGGTGGCTCCACATTTTAGAATACAAAACAAAACCAGTTTTATAAAAAAAACGTACACCAGAGAGCTAAAAATCAAAACCTCCTAATAGTTTGAATAAATACACTTGATATGATAAACTTGAACACAATAAAGTATCAAATCTAGTGTTGTGATACAGAACAGCAGCCATTATTCTGCAGGATTCTGTGCTGTGCAGTATCTTGGCGTCTTGTTCACAAGTGAGGGAAGGGTGGAGCGTGAGATCGATAGGCTTGTTGGTGCTGCGTCTGCAGTGATGGGGGCGTTGTACCGGTCTGTCGTGGTGAAGAGAGAGCTGAGCCGAAAGGCAAACCTCTCGATTTACCGGTCGATCTACATTCCTACAGTCATCTATGGTCACGAGTTTTGGGTAGTGACCGAAAGAACGAGATTGTGGAAATGAGTTTTCTCCACAGGGTGTCTGGGCTCTCCCTTAGAGATAGGGTGAGAAGCTCGGTCATCCAGGAGGGGCTCAGAGTAGACCTGCTGCTCCTCCACATCAAGAGGAGCCAGTTGAGGTGGCTCAGGCATCTGGTTATGCCTCCCTGGTGAGGTTTTCCGGGCACGTCCAACCTGGAGGAGACCCAAAGGAAGACCCAGGACACAGGGAACGCCTTGGGATTCCCCCGGAAGAGCTGGCCCAAGTGGCTGGGGAGAGGGAAGTCTGGGCCTCTCTGCTTAAGCTGCTGCCCCTGTGACCCGACTCCGGATAAGTGGAAGAAAATGGATGCATGGATTCTGTGCTGCTTATTTCTGTTGTGCATTCATTTCTAAAGATTGTTGTGACTTTGATTTGGATGTTACTACAAATGGTATCCTCTATTATAACACATATGTCATCATAATCATCATCATCATCACCATCATCCTCCTCCTCCTCCCCCTCATCATCAACATCATCATCATCACCATCATCCTCCTCCTCCTCCCCCTCATCATCAACATCATCATCATCAACAACATCATCCTCATCCTCCCCCTCATCATCATCATCATCATCATCAACAACATCATCCTCATCCTCCCCCTCATCATCATCATCAACAACATCATCCTCATCCTAACCCTCCTCATCATCATCATCGTCATCATCATCATCAACAACATCATCCTCATCCTAACCCTCCTCATCATCATCATCGTCATCATCATCATCAACAACATCATCCTCATCCTAACCCTCCTCATCATCATCATCGTCATCAACATCATCCTCATCTTCCCCCTCATCATCATCATCATCATCGTCATCATCATCCTCATCATCATCATCATCATCAACATCATCCTCATCCTCCCCCTCATCATCATCATCATCATCATCGTCATCATCATCATCATCCTCCCCCTCATCATCATCATCATCATCATCAACAACATCATCCTCATCCTCCCCCTCATCATCATCATCAACAACATCATCCTCATCCTAACCCTCCTCATCATCATCATCGTCATCATCATCATCAACAACATCATCCTCATCCTAACCCTCCTCATCATCATCATCGTCATCATCATCATCAACAACATCATCCTCATCCTCACCCTCCTCATCATCATCATCGTCATCATCATCATCAACAACATCATCCTCATCCTAACCCTCCTCATCATCATCATCGTCATCATCATCATCAACAACATCATCCTCATCCTAACCCTCCTCATCATCATCATCGTCATCAACATCATCCTCATCTTCCCCCTCATCATCATCATCATCATCATCATCATCATCATCATCACCATCATCCTCCTCCTCCTCCCCCTCATCATCAACATCATCATCATCAACAACATCATCCTCATCCTCCCCCTCATCATCATCATCAACAACATCATCCTCATCCTCCCCCTCATCATCATCATCATCATCATCAACATCATCCTCATCCTCCCCCTCATCATCATCATCATCATCAACAACATCATCCTCATCATCATCATCATCGTCAGCATCAAACTTTATTTACAGTATATAGTACTTTTAATAATCTAAAAGATACACCAACGTGCTGGACAATATACAACTTAAAACATTTCAAATGCAACAAACAGCAGATAAAGATAACAATCCTAACAGATCAAACAGCATCACAACAGATTGATTAAACAGCTAACCAACCCACCAAACAGAACACATATGTGGTTACAGGAGGTGCTCAGGGTTATGTGGCCATAGGCGCCATTTTACTTTGTTTACAGCCAAATCTCTACAACTAACGGTGGTAAGTTTATGACACTCTCACATTACATGGTTGACTAGTTGTGCTAAGGTGCTGCCTTAACGAGTGAATTTCCTCACTGGGATTAAAGCAGCAATCCAGAGTTTTCCCCTTTCAGGAATTATGTATGATTTTGCAGAAATCCGTAAAAGTGATTGTCTTATCATGATATAACGTAAGCGATACGTCTTTTTTTTTTAAGCCCACCCCCTGCCCCATAAAATCCGTGCAATAGGAAACTGAGCGCCAACCAGAACTAACCAATAGCGTTAGACTACCGCTTATGCGCTTCAAATTTAAGGAAGTACCTCGGCTGATGCAGAGTTGATGAACTTTTCACGGACAAGTAAGTCTTTAAAATATAAATATATGAAAACACAACATGACATGAGAATAATAATTGTAAAACAGCGTGTTTTTAGCTCTGTTTGTCGGCTACAGAAGCACATTCATAAACAAGGAAAGTGCAGTCGCCACCTTAAAATTTCTAAACAACGGAGCTACTTTAATCAAGTATATTCAATTCTATTCTATTCTAATATTCAGTTGTTGGTTATTGAAAAAGTAGCTTGAGATATTTTTATGGCCGACTATTTGCTTCTGATTCACCATTAGCGTTAGCCTCTAGCCTGCTTCATATTAGAGCAAAACAAAAGGATGCTGTGGCTTCTTAGGGCTACAAGAAATAACTTCTGGGTCGCTCCTGTTTACTGGCATTGTTCTTTAAAAACTCTGGAGCTTGAATTACAAATGCCTGCAGAGTGTAAACAGTAACTACATCCTGCTTTTATTTTTTCTTTTCAAAAGAAGAACAACTGACGACCCCCCCCCCCCCCCCCCCCCCCCCCCCAGCAGGCTGAGAATGAAATTTGTTTCAGTAAAAACTTCCTTCCAACATGATTAAGACATTAGACTGCTCTGTGATTGCTTCACTGTAGAACTCGTACATATTGCACCTTTAAATCAAACTCTATGAAGATGGTGAAATTATAGCCTGAAAATCAAAGCTGCCATATTTGATCATACACCCTGAACAGGTAAAAAAAAATGTATTTTTAGACAAAATGTATTGTTTTCTTTTACATAATGTTCATATTGATGGTAACAGTAATAATAACAATGATATTACTGAATATATTTTGCAATTTCCTACCAAGATTTTGATGGAAAACGGAGGAGGACCATTTTTTGTGCCAGACGACCTTGACCAGAAACCAGAAAGTTGGATGTAATTTATTTTCTATGTAAAGGTTTCTTCATTTAGACATGCAGACGTGTTGTGATGATGTCATGTCGGTCTACTGGAAATTATCCAGATGCACTTTCAAAAAAATAACACAAACAGTTTATGAATCACACACACACACACACATGCCAGTCTGTGGCGGCGAACCATGTGTAATCACCAGCAGTATCCTCAGTCAAACTACAAAAGAACCTGAACGGAGTCGGATCAAAGAAAAAAAAACACACCGAGAGAGGAACCAATGAAACATCTCGACTCTGGCTACCCGCAAGTCACTTACAGCACACGGCTGATGGTAGAGAAAGATAAGCGTTAAGGTGGGGAAATTTACATTTGAGAAAAACATGAGTAGGTAGGAACTGATTCATTTAGAGGAAATTAACTTCCTGTGAGGTAGATCTCAACTGTTTTCTAAATTTAAGGAGTTTTTTTGTTGATTTAAGAATTTTTTTATTCTGTTATCAGCTGTTTGTCAGCTCCATTCCACCGACAGATTAAAAACATCATCATTTACATTTTATTAAATTTGACAGCCGCCCTGCTCAAGTACAGTGTACAGATTGAGATGATAATAAAATGACGTTTTTCTGATCCATTAAGCGTCAGTCAGCGTGGTGTGAAGTGAACTTCCTGTGTTTGGTGCACAGAAGACAAGGAGGAACAAGCTGCACAAGTGCAAACTGTCTTTGGGTTTATCTTCTGAAAAGGAACCTTTAGTAGAAAACAAATGAACTCACACGCAGAAACACTAAAACGTGCAGAGAAACGACATTTTCACCAAGAATCGAGAAACTTTGATGCGTTTTTGGTTGTTTAGGATTAATGATCATCAAATCCTGCTTTTCCGTGATCACCTTCAAACAGACAACATGTGGATGAAGAAGAGAAACTCACTGAACATCAGAAGATTTTATTGATCAAAAAGCTCAGACGGATGCATCAGATATAAATAAAACTGAGCCAAAATAATAATAATAATAGTAATGATTTAAATTTTACATTATTCACACACTCACACACAGGAAGGAACTCCAAATTCGCTGCCTTGTTAATAATCCCTGAAGAAGAAATCTACGTCTTCTTACAGCTGGAGTTGCAGCTGAGCATCCAGAAAGGAACCCTCCTCTAAGGAGGAAAATGGTCGTCTACAGGAAGGCAGAAGCCGATGTACTTAGCACGAGGATGCGTGGTCACGAATGTGAGCAGGTCCAGAAGTCTGAAAGGAGAGATCTGCAGGAACTTGGTCATAAACATGGAAGTAAAATGAGAGCAAGGAACAAAGGCTGGTTCTCTATCAGCACAAGGCAGAGACTGAGGAGAGTTTACACCATGATGTGTGTCTACAACAAGACCACTAAAGCTTTTTACATTTATTACTGATGTCTTCTAATGTGCATCCTTTATGTCATAAGTAATTAATAAAAAAATTAATCAAGTATAAAAATGACAAAAAACTAAAAGAAAAGAACTGTTTTAACAGATTGCTCATCCCTTTAATCCCAACTTTTCAAAAATCCCAGTTGGTTAAAGGCCAGGTGTGTCAAAACCAGGGTTCGAATTACAGGGGAGCCTGGCTCCCCCTAAAGGGTAATGGGCTCCCCTGGAATCCCTCAACTTATTCACCCAGGGGGTGCCAGAAAAAAGATCCATTTTCAACTTACATTACATTACTTATATGGACTCTTGGCCTCTTTTGAGTGGAGAGGAAGGAGAATGCTGTTGGTTCATGCGCTCCAGGCAGTTGCGTCCTGCACATGAAGCCCTCCCCCCCCACGAGGTGATTGGTCAGATGACTTCACCTCACCCCCCAAACCGCCCACGGGGCTCCCCCAGAAGCCTGTGTGTAATTCAAAATGACTCTCTAGCGCCACACAGTTCAGAGTAGGTATTGCAGCTACGGTAGCCCACATGCATCAAAAAGGTAATATGGCATCAACGACTTTCAGCTTTCAATCCAGCAATCAATTTTTCTTAGCAGAGGGACTGTCTAAACCTCATGGTAAAAAATAATTTGTATTTTACAAAAAATCACAGTGATGATATTTTTAATTATTCCAACAGATTATTGAAGCAATAAAAAGCCTGTAAATGTCAGACGTCACTATAAAACCTACTGTTGAATCTGCAGCATGCCAGGACCTTCTTCCTTTTACACACCTGACGAGTTTGCAGGTGTGACGTGACTCTTTGGTTGGTTGCATAACACAAATAGACCGAAGACCGACTGATGCAAACAGATCAAGGAGACAGAAGAAAAGATAGAATAGACTTTATTGATCCCACAGTGGGGAAATTCACTTGTCACAGCAGCACCAGCACTCAAAAGCATATTTAGAAGAGAAATAAAACAAGGATACATGTAAATACACATGTGCAGTAATCTAGTATTGTAATCTCAGATCACTAAAAAACCACAAATAAAAGATGAAAACAAACATGGTTACCAACACTATGCAGCATACTGTAGGAGACACAGACAAACAATGTAAATCTGGTATTGCACAAGCACAGATCATTTAAAAACAAAAGCAGGAGACCTTTAATGTAACAAAGTCCTACACAAAACCTGTGGAAACAAAAGGCTAAAACCAGACCATCACGATGACACACAACCAGAATGGAAATAAAATCCCCTGACCCACACGCCTGCTGCGAGGCTTTGAACTCATGAACTTTGCTCAGTTCAAACCCACCAGCACTCGCTGTTAAACCTGAACTTCACACAATCATTTAAAGAGAAAGTAACGCCTAAATCAAGTTTTTTTGCTGATAACCTGTGTAGATGAGTGTCTAATAGTGCTGTAGACACGTGAAGTCATTATTTTTGCAGTTTAGTGCAACTTACTTAAAATGTAATATTTCAGCCCAGAACCGTAATTCTATCTCCATCTTCAGGGCTCAACTGATTTAGAATCAGCCATAACTGATGGCTGTAGAGCTGCAGGGCGACGTTGTCTGTACCATACTATGTTGCTGCGCTGCACTGGACTCCAGCTGAGTCTCAGCTGCACCTCCACCTGGCTCGGCCACTCACCTGCTGATATGAAACGTTACGGCTCGGCTCGTCTCCTTAAAAAATAAACATTCCCCTCCCCCCTTTCTTCTAGTGATCTTGGTGGAAATCCTCCAGCCTGCTGCTGCTGCTGCATGTGCTTGTGTGCATGCGTGAGAGTGTGCACGCTTGTTAACGACTCGTTTTCCAACAGAGAAACTCTGAGAGAGCGCGCGGGGGGTGGGGGGTGGTGGTGCTGTCAATCACTGCCTCAGTGCCGCGCTCTCGGTCCTCCAGGTGACGCCTCCTTTAGGAGCATTCTTTCTAGCAGGAAGTGTGTGAAATTTGACTCCACCCATAGTGTGACTCACCCTTTAAGGTAGGGGTAGTGATTTATTTTTCCCTTTCATCATAATTACGCCACACAATTCTTTCTTCTGTTTGAAAAAGTATAAACGTATTTTGCCTGATCCCTTTCTTCTAATATATCTATGTCGAGAGTCCACCTGGAGCAGGTACTCCATGCATTTGTAATCTCTGGGTTGGATTACTGCAACTCTCTCTATGCTGGGCTTGGTCAGTCAACACTTCATCGCCTCCAGCTTGTGCAGAACAGCGCCGCCAGGTTTCTGACTGGCGCCAGGAAACGGGACCACATCAGTCCAGTGTTGGCTTCCCTACACTGGCTTCCAGTCTTTTATCGGGCACGTTTTAAGCTTCTGGTGTTTGTTTTTCATTTCTTTCAGGGAGGCGCCCCTCCTTATTTAGCGGCGCTCTTGAAAAAGCATGTGCCATCACGATCTCTGCGCTCTTCTGATCAGGGCCTGCTTGTTGTCCCTCGCACGAGGTGTCGGACTCGTGGGGACCGGGCTTTCTCAGCCTTAGCACCGTCACTCTGGAACCAACTGCCACCGTCAATTAGGCTGTCTACATCTCTGCCGGTTTTTAAGAGTAGGCTGAAAACCCACTTTTTTCGTCTAGCGTTTCCAGAAAACGCTTGATGTCTGCCTGTTTTTATGCTTTTATGTTTTTATGCTTTTATGTTTTTATGCTTTTATGTATTTTTTATTGTTCAATGTTTTAATATTTCTTTTTATCATGATTTTATGTTGTTCTCAGCGCCTTGGCCTCCTGTAACGGGTGTGGAAGGCGCTATATAAATAAAAGTTGATTGATTGATTGATCTACTACAAAAACAAAAGCAATGACCCTAACGGCCCTTTGTGTGCGTGTTTCCCCACACCTCTACACAATAACTCAATAAGTCATGTATTTATGTACAAAGGGCTTTCTGGTTGAAGGAATGCTTCGTTTTCCCCCGAACGACGACACCACATGTCAATGTGTGCAGTTTTCAGCTGATTTTGTTGTCGAGGATCAAACCAAGAAACTTTATTCCGTTGACTCTTTTCATATAAACATTGTCAAAACAAATTTCTACTTCTAAAATCCTCCTAAATAACATATTATTTAAATCTCATTTTAATGACAATTTCCTTATATCAAACTTTAATGTTCAGAAAATGTTAATTGTAAGAATTTGTTTGGCGAGTTGTTCTTCAGAGACGTCTCGTTCATATGGAGTTAAATAATATAGGATTGATTTATTCATGCCAGTTGCCCCCCCCCCCACCAGAAAATATTCTAGAGCCACCTCTGTGTCTGAGGCAGAGGCGCCGCGGGGCGACAGGCAGGGCAGGCAATTGTTCGGGGCGTTCAGAGGGTCGACAACCTTTGAAGTCAGAACCACATTAGTGGTGAGGCGGTGAAAGGGCTCTCTGACGGGGCCGTCCCCCTCCCTACCAGCTGCACACTTCCTCATCTGAAACCCCCCACCACCCCCGCTCAAACGGACAAACAGCAGGATGCTTCCTAGTCTGCACCGCCACAGATCTACGGAGTCTAGCTCTCTTGTCCTTTTCCTTGTTTTACTTTCCGCAGTATTTCGTTTCTTCCATTATCACCTTTTGGGTAAATGGCCTGTATTTGTATAGCGCCTTCTTAGGGTTCTACAACCCCCCAAGGTGCTTCACAACACAATCAGTCATCCACACGTTCACACGCTGGTGATGCGCTACAATGTAGCCACAGCTGCCCTGGGGCTCACCAGTCCCTCCGACCACCACCAACAGGCAAGGTGGGTTAAGTGTCTTGCCCAAGGTCACAGCAACAGCATTCTCTGGTGGGAGCCGGGATCGAACCTGCAACCTTCCGATTCCAGGACAACCCGCTCTACCTCCTGAGCTACTGCTGTCCCTTTTAGTTGTTTTGAAATTGTTTTTACTTCCAACATGAAGTTTGGTGATTTCCTGATGTCCTCCATCTCCTCAGCTAGGCGCCGTCTTGCCCGGCCCGTTGGGTCAGAGTTCAACCGGCGGTGGAGGAGCGATGCAGCCCTCTGTGGCTCCACTGCTGTGAATATGATGACATTTAAAAAAGTCAGATTTGAGTCAAACGTCTCACAGATGACGTGGTACACCTCAGACGAACGTTTGTCTCTAATATGGCACCGTTATGAGATTTTACCTGGAAACCTCCAACAGACCTCAAAATACGTTTTCCCTTGATTTTTGTTTGACTTTTTTTTTTTGACAGTTATTTTTAAATGATCATTTTGGCTTTGAAGAAGAATTTTGTCTTTTACTGTAAAGACTGCTGTCTCAACTAAACACACATTCTCTTCCTCTCAACTCTTTTCTTCTCAGAAGCGTGATTCAGACAGCAGCAGCTCTCAGTGACTGATCACTCAAACTGGCTGAATTTGGGTTTTTTCATCAGAAATTTGCATTTTGCAATTTGAGTTCTTTGAAAGCAAACGAAAGAACCTCTGAGCATTGCAGTTTCTGTTCTCACAATGAAGCACGCCGAGCCTTCCAGGTGTGCTGGACACAACCTTCAGCACCACTCTAGTCATGTGAACAGGAACCTCACTTTGTCTTTCTGAGCCGAGGCACATCTTCCTTTTCATGTTGAGAAGGTTCTATATTTAGAAAGAAGAAGTACAAACATGCTTCTTTACTGCTCAGATCCGTCCCCGCCCCTCCACGCTGAGCGTAAAACCTCCCTGAGGAACTCCTTCTTGCTCAGAGCGGCCGTGTGCATCATGGCTGTGAATGGCAGCAGGTCGTGGGTGTAAGATTTCCCCAAAGCCACCGTCGTGGTTTCAGTCTCTGACAGACGCTGGCGGCACGTTGGGCCGCGGAGTTCAGGTGGTTCTCATGGACCCCAAACGCAGCTGGTCTGGAGGTCTGATCCTTGGTAAGATACCTTCAAACTAAACATTCTGGTTCTACAGGAGGAAATGTGCTCTGCTGCTTATCTGCAGACAGATTTTCTCTATTTTTGTCAAATATCACAGATCTGATTGTTTTTCTCCCGTTGAAGGTTTGATGCTCATCTTCTTCACTCCCATCTCCTCTCCTCATCAAGGTAGGATCTGCTCTCTCACTGCACATTCATAATCCTGCTACCGTTTCACTTCTCTTCAGGAATAAACTCATAACTTAGGAAGTCATTTCCCATCATGAGAAAGGCGGCGCTGAAGCTCTGATTTTCCTCCTGTTTGTGAACTCTTGTAACCATCACATTGTGTTCCAGTCAGGTGCAAGTCCAGGAACATTTCTGCAGAATTTCACCACTGTGGGATCCATCCAGGTGATAAAAACACTGAATCATCCTGTGTTTGTTCATGATGAAGCCTAATTGTATTGTTGCTGCTTCACAGATGGAGTCCGTCAGCTGGACTGTTTCGGTCATTCCAGTAAAATCTATGAGAATAACTGCACGTGGGAATCTGGACGACGCACATCAGGGAACACTTACGCACTGGTCTTACAACAGCAGAACAAGAAAACCCTGAAGCAGTAGGAAGCTCACGGTTCAGATCTGCAGTTTGTTCCTTCAAATTGTTGTTTTCATGTTTCTTTTGTTGTTTCTGTGCTGAAGATCCTGCCATCAACATCACAATGTCACCGGATTACATCAAAGGATTATAATCAATGATAAATGGAACATGATGGTGGAGGTTTTTGAAAACCCAAACACAGCCAACTGCACAAAAGCCGTTTTCAGAGCTTCACCTGACAGCCTGTGTAAGTCCAGAAGGGAATCCATCCATCCATCCATCCTTCCTTCCTTCCTTACTTCCTTACTTCCTTACTTACTTCCTTACTTACTTACTTAATAAATTCCCAGCAGACTGTAAATGTGAGAGCTAATCTTTCTATGGAACTCTTTCAGTGCGCTGTGGGCCTCCGGACAAGGTTTCCTTCAGCCGCCTCTCTGGTGAACTGAAAGTGAACGTGAGCTGGCAACTGAGAGACAACAAGGTCATCAAAAATTTCACAGCGAGATATAAGCGACCCAGTGATCCCGGCTGGGCTGAGGTCAGGAACCAACACCTACACAATTTAAAAACAAGAGAAAAAGTCACGTTTAAAGGGACACTTTGCAACTTTTTAATTTTCTTGAGCCAGTTTGTGCTAAAAAGACCTTTTACAGGGTGAATGAAAGGCCACCCAGCCCCTGTCGCCCTGTGGCCAGAATATTCCACTTGCAACTTTACAGTTGCCGGTCCGGTCTGTTGGGACTTAGAAAAAATTCAGCTTGACCTACCTGGCTCTGCAGTCTGGTTGCAGCACGTTTCCTGCATGTTTTAGATCATGAACACAGCTGATTTGTTAAATTTAGGGACAAATCACTCCTGTAGAAACTAATGAAGGCTGAGGAGACATTTCTGCAGTTAGATTAAGGTGTTAAAAAGACGAACGCACAGCGAGGAGAGATTAGTTTTACTTTTGGTTTCACCAACGAACACTAGTGGGTGCTAACAACAAGCCAAAACTGACTAGTGTCCCTTTAAAGGAGGCCGAGGATTAAATATCAAGTTCACCAATTTTTTAAACGCATTTGCAGTAGGGATGGAGAGATTCACCGATCTGAGCCGGTGGTTCGTTCATGACGTTAGCGATGCGACTGCACCGGTAGCTTCAGTGCGCACCGGTTATAACTGACGGCTGTATCGCAATGTATCTTTCCGTACGTGCCTCTCATCGGTTAAAACCATGGTTACATCGATTACTTCATTGTTTTCCTGCTATGTCCTCGTTTTTTGAGGCACATTGAACGCACCGTCCTTCTCTTTTAGCGGAGGCCAGGTGGTGCGCAGCCGCAGTTAGAAAAACCATCGTGGGACAATATTAACCGACGTACGTGCTTCCTGTCTTGTCAAAATAAAACTTTCTAAAGTCCGTGTGACCGGTTTCTGCAGCAGCGTATTCTTCCGAGCATTCTTGTTGATCTGCGCAGCTAAAGCTTTGTGTGAGGTAATTTAAGATATTTCCTTATTATTGTAACATTTGTGCAGAACTAAACAGACAGAATGACATTTTAGTTCAGAGAAGTTCAATAAACAGCTGAGATGAACTCACATCTCAGCCTGGACTTTTCTCTTAAAGGAACAGTAACATTAGGCTACAACAGCTTTTAATATTGCCACATATGGATCATTACCATATTTAGAAGTGTTTTCAAATTTTTACTGTTTCATAATAATTCCAAATAATTGAAAAATGATGAACTCTAATAATTTTCTGATTCTGTTGGTTTATTTTTCTGTCTAAACCTAGTGTCAACCCCCTTATTTCAAGTATTGTAGCAATAATGTTATGTATAATATGTAAAATATCACTGATGATGTGCATTGTCTTTTAATGTTGCATTTATTGATTAATCAAAAACAATAGAGGATCAAATACATCCTTCACAGAGGAGAGGGAAAATCATTTTGATATTTAAAAATCAGATGTGGGCTGGAAAATCTTTTTAATGTGTTGAATCGTTTAAAATAGCATCATGAAATGTATCGAATCGAAAATCGTTTTCAAATCATTAAAGAATCGTCAGCAGGGATGAATCGTATCGAATCGTATCGCCAGAGGGTTTACCGTATCGTTAATGTATCGTATCGCCAGTAGCGTATCGAGATACGTATCGAATCGGCCTCAGTGGTGGAGATTCACATCCCTAATTTGCAGTGGTCTCTAGTATAAATGAATGCCTCGTGAGTCCATTTCTGTAGGAAAAAGCTCTGGTGCTCTTGTTTCAGGAACTATGATTTGAAATCATGTGCTCCTCCTCGGCAGGTTAGGATTGTTAACTCCTCAACTGCCCCCCGTTTTTGTGATGCATTTGATATGATTTCTGATAACCTACAAACTTTTTCTGACGATGTAAATGAACTTAGCTCACAGTTCCATGATTGCTGCAGCACCATTATGGATTCAGTGGCCCCGTTGCAGCTCAGGAAGCCCAGGGCTAAACTTGAGCCGTGGAGGAATGAATGCACGCGCAATGCAAGAAGACAATGTCGAATGGCTGAGAGGAAATGGAAAAAGAATAGACTACTGATTTCTTTCCAGATGCTAAGAAATGCATCAGGCTGTAGTGACGGAGGAAAGGAGGAAATATTTTTCAGAAATCATTCAGTCTGCCCGCAATAAGCCACGTGTTCTTTTTAGTGTTTTAGATAATGTCCTCAATGTCTCTCAACCTGCAGAAACTGAGACCTCCCAGGGGCTGTGTGAATCATTTTTGACTTTTTTCATTGATAAAATATTGAACATTAGAGCTCAGATACCGTCATTTTCTCATCAGGCTGCTTCTGGATGCTGCTCTTCAACATTCTGTCAATTTGTACCACTGACACTGGATTGCCTGTGGGAGATCTTGGAACCCTAAAACCCTCGGGTTCACCTACTGATGTGATTCCTCCCGGCCTGTTTAAGGAGGTTTTTTCCTCTGTGGGCCCTTGGGTTCTTACAATGGTTAATAGTAGCCTTTCATCTGGTGTGGTTCCAGAATCTTGAAAACATGCCATTGTCCAGCCAACTTCCATTCCTTTCTAAGGTTCTGGAAAAAGTGGTGTATTTGCAACTGACTGAGTTTTTGCATGTGAATGATATTTGTGAAAAATTCCAGTCAGGTTTTAAAAAGGCACATAGCACAGAGTCTGCACTGCTCAGGGTCTTAAATGATATTTTTTTAGCTACTGACTCTGGAGATTTTATGGTTCTGGTGCTGTTGGACTTGTCTGCTGCCTTTGACACCGTGGACCACAGCCTCCTGATTTCTAGGCTGCAACATTTTGTTGGGGTTCGAGGACTTGCCTTGGACTGGTTTGTGTCCTACTTGGCTGAGAGGTCGTTTAGTATCTCTAGGTGGCTTTACATCAACTCATTCCCCTCTCTTATGCGGGGTTCCTCAAGGATCGGTGCTTGGCCCTCTATTATTTTCCCTTTATTTGCTGCCTCTGGGTTCTATTTTTAGGAAACACAGTTGTTCTTTTCACTTGTATGCAGACAACACCCAAGTTTACATTCCCATTAAACGTGACCTGCCTAATTCATTAGATCCTTTCTTAAACTGCCTCGATGAGGTTAAATCTTGGATGTCGGCTAATTTTTTACACTTCATTAATGATAACACTGAGGTCATGCTTTTTAGTCCCAGTGTGTCCAGTGCGCGTTGTTCAGCTGACCTTGGTCGATTGGCCCCATTTCTGAAACCTGTAGTGACCAATCTGGGAGTTTTGCTTGACAGTGACCTAGTTCTGAACAAGCAAATCAGTGCTGTAACAAAGGCAAGTTTTTATCATTTAAGGAGGATTGCCAAGGTTAAGCATGTGCTCACCAAGCATGATTTTGAGACAGCGATTCACGCGTTTATTACTTCCCGACTTACTATTGTAACTCACTGTACCGTGGTCACCCTCAGTCTCACCTCTCCCGTCTTCAAATGGTGCAAAATGCAGCAGCACGCCTATTGACAGGTTTGAGGAAGAGGGATCACATCACCCCAATTTTGGCTTCCCTGCACTGGCTGCCTGTTGACTTTAGGGTTCAGTTTAAGGTGCTTTTATTGGCTTTTAAAGCTCTCCATGGCCTTGCCCTGCAGTATCTCTCTGAGCTTTTAGTTGCTCACTCTCCGTCTCGGTCCCTGAGGTCGACTGACCAGCTTCTCCTGGAGGTGCAGAGAACGAAGCGAAGGTTCAGGGGTGACAGAGCTTTCTCAGTAGCAGCCCCAAGGTTGTGGAATGCACTGCCAATTAAGATTAGGATGGCTTCTTCATTCTCTGGTTTGAAATCGCTATTAAACACTCATCTGTTCTCAGTCGCTTTTAATTCAGTTTGAGAGTGCATCTGTTTTTAGTTGCTTTTAATTCAGTTTGAATTACTTGTTTTTATTTTATGTTTTTATTTCTTTTATTATGAGTCTTTTATCATAACTTTTTTCTGCATTTTAGCAAATTGCTGTTGTTTTTACTGTTTTTATTTTGGTTTGTTAAGCACTTTGGTCAGCTTTCATGCTGTTGTAAAGCGCTTTATAAATAAAGTTGACTTGACAAGTAGGAGTTAGCCAGTGGAGAGGGGAGCAGAACACGGCAAGATTTGGAGTCTTACTTCCTGATATGTGGACATCTCTCCTCTGATTGGCTAACAGCAACACGACTCTACCACTGACTCTGTTTGCTCTGCAACGTTGATGTTTTATCTCCACAAATAACACAAGCCTGGAGGAGTTCTACTGTGTGGTGGAGTTGCTAATGCTAACGGTTAGCTTCTACTAGCCCAGACGTTCTCTGCTGTTTCCTGGACGCTAAACCAACAACAGCCTTCCCCGTCGTGAGTCCAGATGAGTGAGTTTATGAATGTTAATTTTCAGTGTGACGTAGATCTGTCAGGATTTTCTAATCAGAGCGATTCCCCGTCTATTTTCTATCAGAAGCTAATGCAGGAAATAGGGGGAGAAGACTCTTTTTGAATTCAGCCTGCATGAAAAACTCAGAGTGACCGATCTTATTAAAAAAGAACAAATAAAAAATGGTTTCTAGTGAACTTGGTCTTTAATTCAATTTAGTTTATTTATATAGCACCAAATCAAAGTGGGATCTTTGAAAAAGCAATAGTTAGTATGCAATAACCAATTAGAGCTCCTCATATAAAACTTACTAGGCCATTAAAATAAATTGTATTGGAAAAATAAATTAAAAATGTGCTTTTTTGATCTTTAAAACTGAAATTCTTTGTTTTTCTTTGTTTCTTTTACAAAAACACCAGTGGTGAGTAAATTTTTTAAAGACTTGTAATATTTACCAACTTTATTTGATACGTTTATCTAAACGATGCAGAATCAAGGAATTAAAAAAATACTTTTATAACATTTAACCCTTTAATGTCAACATTTAGGGAAATATTAGTTTTGTTGTAATAATGTAGATATAACATATTTATAATTAGGAGATTAAAGTATTAATGTTTACATTTTTATTCAGTAATGTATCTTTTTAAAAGTCTTCACAATTTACAATAAGGGTCCCTTAATTAATGTTACTTAGTGCATTATTAAGCATTAATAAACTATTAAATAACATATTAACAACTGCTTAATATGAATGCTAATATGCATTACTCAGCAGACATCTCCCTGGCCTTTTGTCCTAACATTAAGGACACTTAATAGGTAACAATAGTGCAAAGGGATCCTTCGTTTATTAATGTTTAATAATGCACTAAGTATCGTTAATAAATGGACTCTTATTGTAAAGTGTTACCAATTCTTAAGTTAGTTTATTTAAATGAAAAAAAGCAAAGTTCAGTGCATGTTTCAATAAGAGAAAGGAAGTAAAAATACTTATAAACAGGAAGTAAAATATTAAAATTGATCTGAATGTCGGAGGATTTACTGAAGTTGTTTACCACCTTCATCCTGGTGAATTTAAAGGAAATAACAAATGTTGGTTTGGTGTCCGGCCCTTCACTCATGGACGATCTGCTCTGTTCACAGTCACATCTGAAATCTCACAACGGATGCCAACTCATAGCAAAAGCCCTAAACTCGTCGTTGGTCTACGTCATCCAGATACGATGCGTCACCAGTGATAAATGCTCCCAGTGTCCATGGAGTCAGGAGTTCCCTGTCCCATCAGGTGGGGGCTTTGCTTCTGCTTACATCTGAGCAGCAGGGAGGGATGAAAGCTGATAAATGATCATAACGTCTCCTTTCAGAACTCACAGCACAACCCGTCATCGGCAGCTTTAAAGACACAGATATCACAGACAAACCAGGACAGCGACTGATTTTCCTCTCCTGGAAGGTCTTTTGTGTCCCCATTTTTACATTTATTTTGATAAAATATCAAATAAAATGTTTTCATCACTGCTGCGATATTAAAGTCATCCTGTCTGGCAGTTTCCCGCTGAGGAGCGGCGTGACGGCTACGTTGTGACTGTCTGGAAGGCTTCAGGAGAGGCGCCACTTGAGCGGATTCAAACCCTCCAGCCTGACATCACACTGATTCTATCCTATTCAGCTTATCAGCTCAACATCAGCGCAGCAAATAATGCCAGCGTCTCTCCCGCTGTGAGCCACGTCGTTCCACAACGGGAATTCTTTAACGGTACGAGCTCGTTTTATTCTGATCAGTCACAGAGATGAACTGGTAACCTCAGAAATATGATGAAGTTAAATGATCTGTTTATTAACAGATGTAGAAGACCGGGGCCTGAATGTCACAGTTAACAGCAACACCTCTTTTACTATCTACTGGAGAGAAAAGTTCACGGAAAAGTATGTTTGCTACATGGTGGAGTGGAGCAAAAAGGGCCATCCTGTACGGTACCGGTCCTTTTACGAGAAGACCAAAAACCACAGGACCTTTTCTTCTTTAAGAGGTAAACACTCGTAGAACAACAACGTCCTAAAATGTGTAAAGCAGCAAAACCCAAAGTTTGGACTCTATTGTTTGGTTGCATGAAATTACGGTAAGCCAACAAGTGCATTAAAGCAGAAATCTGGAGTGTCGGCAATACCGGCTGGGCCACTTCACTTGTCAGGTCAACGGAAAATGTCCCTGTCGTCCTGATGGCCAGTCCCACACTGGACGGCACTGAGATTCACACAGAATAACCTTGAACAGTCTCAGAAAAGTCCAACGAGGTACTTGGACAGGGGTGCATGACAGTTGGTTGGACTGTTGCCTTGCAGCAAGAAGGTTGCAGATTCAAGACCCTATCTGTGGCCTTTCTGCATGGAGTCTGCATGTTCTCCCTATGTCAGCTCAGTGGCTTATGAGAGTTCGCCCTGAGACTGGGAGATCAGATCCACGGTTGGGTCATACCAAAGACTTTAAAAATGGGACCCAATGCCTCCCCACTTGACACTCAACATTAAGGGGTTGGATTGAAGGGTTTTACCACCAAATAGTTCCCAAGTGCGTTCCCAAGTGCATACTCCAGGTTGTTAATTATTTGGCAGATGCTTTTATCCAAAGCAACTTTCAAAGGATGCAGTTTATAAACTGTGAAAGAAAACCAGAGTACCTGGATAAGGAGCATGTGCTAAGGTTGCAGGCTGCAACGTTCTCGCTGCAAGACAAGTGCTAAAAACTGTGCCGCCACGCAACACATACAGTGTTGCTTTAAGCACAAGATGAGTTGAGAAGAAGCATGTTGGTAACACGCAAACAGTGACTTTCACACCACAATTATATTTATTCACACTATCCAATTTCAAGAGATAAACAACCGGTGAGCGGTCTAACCGGCAGAAAACAGTTCTGAGGTATAGAGATGCTTTTATGATGAACTATTGTCACTTTCCTTCAAAACCCAGAACAACTGGAGCCTTACGAGAGATACAGCCTCACCCTTCACCTACGGCCAGACAAGGACACCTGCAACATGAAGTCCATCAACAACAGCGAGAGCACCTACGGGACTACACAGTTTTACGTCCTCCAAGGATGTAAGTCAAAGAGTGACTCTCCTCATTTATCCAGACAACGAACCCACGATTTGGTTGTTTTTAATCTCTGTATCCCCATAGCTCCGGTGGGCGCGCCGGCTAACATCAGCGTACATAACGAGACGGTTAAATCAGTGGTGGTGCAGTGGTCGTCCATCCCAGAAGAGCAGGTCAGAGGGTTCCTGTTGGGTTACACGATCCACTACACCGAGCTTTACCAGACGGGGATGTTAACAGAGAACAGTATGAAACCAAATCATTTTTCATCTGACAAAATCAAGCGACTTATGAGGTTTTAGTGCTTCTGCAGATATCTTCTGACCTGTAATCTGGTTTTGGTTTGAATGTTGGTTTGGGGTTCTCGAGGACCAGGATTGGACTCCACTGATAGTAAAGCCTTGCCTGATGGGATGTGTTAAACATGCACCATGTTTTTTCTCTCTTCACAGATATAACAGTGGCTCCGTGGTTTAACAGGCATGAACTAGAGAATCTCATAAGTGGAAGAACATATCAGGTCCAGGTTTCTGCCTTCACCTCTGCAGGAGCAGGAGTACGGAGTGCTGCGAGCGTCTTCAAAACAAATCCTAACGGTTTGAGACTTTTTAAACATTCAACCATCTTTCGAAGTGTGTCTCTGAGGAAAGCGTTTGAAGGATTTGCATCTTACCTGCTGTAGATAGGCTAGCCCCTTTGAACGAGGTGATTGAGATGCTAATGGCTAACAGAACCAAGACCCAGCTGTTTTGTTGCCGTTTTTAAAACAACCTCAATCCCAAAGTTTTATAGTCACTTGTACAATTTGTGGTTTGTCAAACTGCTAATTTTTCACTGTTATTCCACCAGAAACTCTAAAAATTTACATGCAAAAATAAAAGTGCTACAGTTAGCTAGCTGCTAGTTTCTGCAAAAAGTAACCAAATGAGTAAATAAACAAATATGTGGACATAGTATAAATAAAGTCATGTTTGCCTAAATTGCTGTAATTTTTTTAATGGACTTATTTTAGGACAACAGCAATTATCTTTGGTTTTAGCCAGGGGCGTCCTAGTTGGACGTGCCCAGAAAACCTCACCGGGGAGGCGTCCAGGAGGCATCCTTACTCGATGCCCGAGCCACCTCAACTGGCTCCTCTCAAATTCATTCAGAAAGTATTTGTTATTCTTTAGATTTACCTCACTTGAAAAGATCTGCGTTTCTTTCACAAAACAATCAAATGACTGATATTTTGCATTATTTTTTTCTTCATAGGAAATTTCACTGGATTAATCATAGCCTTCTTCATTGTTGCAGCCATGCTGATATTTGGAACTCCATTAATAAAGAGGTGGAACATGCACACAATAATTTTGTGAAGTTGTACCCTTCAACAAGGAACAATGTTTTTGAATCACCATGCTACTCTATACAACAACTTCTCCTTCTCTGGTCAGGGCTAAAGTCGTCTTGTGGCCCAGCATACCCAACCCTGGAAACAGCATTGCAGTGCAGAAAATAGACAGTCACGGCCAGCTGGTGAGTGTCTTTCTCTTTCAGTAAAAAGCCTGAGAGGAAGTGTCCTCAAACTGTTGATTTTCTATATTCAGGAACTTCTCGAGGCCGGTGCAACTCTAATAGTGGAAGAGTGGGACACAAAAAGTCTTCATGTACTTGAGAGGGAAGATGTGAGCCCTGCTGGAACTTTACCAACGACGCTACCACTTCTCAGGACTGAGGAGGACGTTCAGGATTCTCCAGAAACAACTTGCAACTGGATCCAGACGGACACAGAGAGTGCAGCTGGAGATAACCTACCCGATGACGCGACAGAAGCCTTATTGGACACACAGCGGACATGCGCCCATGGGTTACCTTTGAACTTTGCAAGTGATTATACAACAATGGAGATGTTTCAGCAGCTGATGCCCCAGGATGGGGTGGCAGATTCAACGATTACTGCAGCCATCGAGGATGAACCAGAGGACTTGACTGTGCTGGAGTCTACGAGCATTGACTATGTAAGACAGTTCAGCACTAGTCCACCATCAGACAGTGAACACCTGGTCACTATTCTATGACCAACGTAAACTAGTGAGGACAACCCCCCAGAATCACTACATAAGGGACTTGAGCTTAGCCAGAGACAGAAGCGGTCCACGTTTGGAGAACTAAGCGGGTTTTGTTTCGTGACAGTCTGTTTGTGTTCAGTCATTCACGTGAGCAGCTCTAAGTGCATGTTTGTGGATGTGAAACCTCTCAAAGAATTTGATCACTAAATGACTTCATGAGGAAGTCCAGTAATTATTCACATCATATTCTGCTTTTGAGGTGTGATTCTGGAGAAAACGTCCTGCTTGACCATATTTGGCAGTTTCCCGACTGAGATATTTTGAATTCAAGCTGAAATTTTCTTATCATTGTTGTTGATCTCCCCAACAGCCCTTGCATGAGAACACTTGGGCAGCTACTCACATCCTGTTAGTGACAAAATACTTAAATATATAAATGAAAGGTTTGTTTCTCAAGTTGCCCGGTATGCACAGGAAACATAGGTTAGGGGCCCTTTTAAGCCGAGGCTTTAAAAAGGATCGAAAAAGGTTGAAAAATAAGCCAAAACCCAAAGAAGCTCTTGGAAAGGGCTGCAGGAATTATGGTTTAGTTTTAGTTGTGCAGGAGAGGTTAGGAAGACCATCAGGTCTTATAAAGTCACCCCCCCATGACACACAGGTGAAACTCAAAAAATTTAAATATCGTGTAAAATTTCACTGAGAAACAATATTGTGAAAAGGTTCAATATTCTAAGCTCAAAGTGTCACACTGTAATAAGCTAATTAAACAATTTAGCATGCTCGCTAATAAAGCTAGCTCAGCTTGGGCTTCACTTCCTGTTGAGCTGCTCCAAGCTGAGATTGTACGATTCATGCTCGAGTAGGGAGGGATGGTCCGAGGGCAGTTTGATGGATGAATCAGAATTCATTAAGAAAGGAGTGTTCACAGTTTTTGGAAGAGGGTATTCCAGGATTATATATTAAAGGGAACCTAGAATGTAAACCAACATTTTCCTTGTTGTTGACTAAGACAGCTTGGGTGGTCAACAGTAACATGCCAAAAAGTCAAAGCCGTGTTTGACCTACTTTTTATGTAAATTAGAAAGTTGAAAAAGGCGAGAGAAAACCTCCTGCTCTGAGAAAGCCTTCCTTAACACGTCACTAGGGGGAGCCACGCCTCCTCAAACCTGCATGTGTCTGAGGCCTTCTGGGGAAACCAACCAATCAGCATGTCCTGGCCGAGTGGGAGGGGTCAACAGCTCATTTCACTGAAGGCCTGAGTAAGGGGGTTTAGAATGGCCTGTATCAGGGCTCCTGGGACAGATGAAAGCCAAAAAAAACAATGTTCTTTTGCTTTTTGGAGGCTCAAAACTCTGTTTTAGATTGTTGATTAATTGCATTCTAGGACACCTTTAAGGTAATTAAAAGTATTCACTTTTTTGACGAAACATTTCATGTATTGGTTGGTTGGGAATGTCAATAACGTTAATAAAGGGACCCTTATTGTAAAGTGTTACCAATGATCCAACAAATCTCTGACCCGACCTTTAACTGCCACCGCATTGCTCCGTTACGTCAGCAGGCACACAGACATCATATACGTAGACGCCTTGTGGACTGGAGCTGCCTATTGGAGCTACTGTAGTGGCCGGTCGCCATCTTGGATGGGTCTCCATTGGTGCCCAGTGAATTCATTTCTACTGAGGAAGGTGCTTACCCAACTAAAAAACAAATTTTATTATGGTTTTTCACAAATTCAAACATGTGGTATGGCATGATAGTTAAAATATAAATATAATAAAATAAAAATAAAATCCCATCAGGTAGTCTAGAAAAGTCCCAGGCCATCTGTTTTCAATAATACACCGGTTGTTGCAACCGTAGGCTGTAGACAAAATGGGCATAGTTGCTCACTCTGCATTGACCCGTTGGGTTTGGAGAGTGAGGGACCCATCCAATATGGCGGCGACACTGTTACGCTCTCCAGCGCCCAATGGGGCATCTATGTATTCATGTCTATGATCAGGAACCGCTGGCCAGCTGGCTACGGAAGCCCCCAATGAACATAAAACTAACTCAACTGTTATCACATTGATGTGGACCACTGTTACCTGGAATTTTTTCTTTCAAACTATAAGTGTTACTAATATATTGTCATACTTGTTTAAAGTATTGTGCTTTGTGACTGAAAAAGGAATACGTTTCTGTGACTGGTTACTTTTGTTACGCGTTACTCCCAACACCACCCCTGGCTTCTCTATAAATAAGCAGTTGACTCTGATCTCTGAGGGGAAATGTATTGATAAAACACATCAGCTGAGATCTGAGTACATAAACAGAAATTAAAGCCATTAACTTCCATTTCTATTTAAACGGGTTTGAAATAAACAAACAGCAAACTTAGTTACTGAGAGAAAAGTCTCTTTATTGAGAGCTTTTGCAGACAGATATAATTTAGTTAAATTCTCAATATTCTGTACATACATCCAAATATTTTAAAAACGTTACCCAACCATTACAAAGTCAATACCAAGCCTCCAGTTCCCCTGATGCAAACCCATCAAACATGTTTCCACAGTTTTTACCTCATTCAGTAAATTCACACATAAAAAAAGATACAACTACTCCTACTTCTGTCAGTTCTGGCTGGAAAGTCTTCAATCGATTATTAAAAAAAGTAAAAGAACATTTAAATGAAGTCTAAAGAGGGAACAAAGGGTAAACCAATAACATTTGTTCAGACTGTTTTGGACATCTACACTCGTAAAAACAGCAATATTGGAAATTACACACAAAAAAAGGAAGAAATTTAGCTTCATTTTACCAAGAAAACTCACAATCCTCAAGCAGAACATCTCACTTTTATCTGGTAAACATCCACATTTCATTAGTTTCCTGTACAATCCTAGCTGAGGCACTTCCTGACCCGCTGTGCTTTTCTGACCTGTGACCCTCGTTTGAACTTTGACCCCTGCAGCATGACCTTGTTTGTGTTTAAAAAGAAACTTAATTTTTTTGGTTTGTGTTTAAAACACACACACACACACACACACACACACACACACACAGACGCCAATTCAAAAGGCAACTTTTACAGCAACACAACCGCGGCTGTGGTCGAAAACGTCAGTAAGAAAACAGTAAAACAATCTCTTTTCTGTGTTAAAAAAATAAATAACCAAATGATACATAGGATTTTTTAAGTCGAGTTTTATTCGAAACATGATGGCAGCTTCAGAACATTTGTGCGTCAGCTGTTGTTTTTAGTGACATTTTAGCATCATAATGGGGTGGAAAATGTCTAAATATCAGCCTTTGGCTGACCACGACCTCCACATATCGGTAACAGAAAAATCCATATCGACTGACCTCTAGATCTGATCTGTGACTATCTGACTGATGATTAAAATACACAAAAGCTGCAGAAAGATCACGTTGCGCTACTAAAAATTTTATTTTATAAATCACCATCTCTCGAGTCCTTAATATTCAAATCCAAGTGCAAGTACGAGTCACATAGGATTAGTCCAAGTCGAGTCTGACAGGTCAAGCCCGAGTCTAGAATCTTCCAGTCCACCTCCTGTTACATGGTGGCTTGCGGGCTTCTTGATGCTGTCCCTGTCCAGTAACGAGTTTGACAGCAGGGGGCGCCGCTCTGGCTCCAGTTAAACACTGGAACCCTTTTAGTGGAAGAATCCCCAAAGACCAAATAAGCATTCTGCAGAAATCCTCTCAAGTCAAAAAGATCTTTTTGGTGTGTGTCTAACTTTTTAATTAAGCTCAAGAGCAGCAATCTGCAGCCAGGTCTGGAAAACGCCTTAAAAGGAGAGTTTGCTTCTCATCTTTTTCTTAGTATTTTACTATGATCTATAATTAACTGAAGAGTTTAAAGAAGGTGAAACATAACAGGCCCCTCTTAGTGCTGCTGATGTAATTGAGTTCACATGTATTAAAAACACACTGATGATGAGAGAAAAGCTAACAATCAGAAAAGTTTTTTATTGCAACATTTATGCAGACAGTAAAAAAAAACAATTCAAATTTTCTCTTCTTGCTGCACCGAACGGCTGTACCATCCTTACCTTTCTGCTGACTCATGTATGACTCTTATTTTAAGTATTAAAAACAAAAACGTTTCACTCCACAGGACGAGCCATTTCACCTCAAAAAGCAACAAACAAAGAGAAGAAGGAAAGTCCGGTTTTCTGGGATCAAATGAAATTTGATTTTATTCATCAGGTCATGAGGAAGGACTAAAGTCTTAATAACTAGCTTACATTATTCCTTAAATCAGTTTAAGAAACACGGACAAACGCACAGAACACAACAGTGTAGGACCTGTTTGGGCGGCGCTGCTTCGACAGAAACAGGCTCCAAACGTAAATGAAAGGCTAAAAGAGACGACTTGGGACTAGTCTGGAAGTAAAACACCTAAATCAAACCGCCGTAGTTTCTAGTAACTGTAAATATAAAAGTTTCCTCTCAAGATTTAATCTAATTTTCTATTCTATCTGCATCAACAGCATTCGTTTGTGTTCCTGATTAAATATTTGTGAATCGCGTTTGACCTAAACGAATGAGGACCAATCAAGAGAGCTGACTGCTGTTGCACATCTGTGGTTTCAGGCAAAAATCTTTTCTCTAATATTAAGGAAACGGCATACGCGGTAGAAGATAACACTGCCAGTCTAAAAGGCATTAAATGCTTTTATCTACAAAGGTTTACAGTCGGAGACAAAGCCACATTTAAAACCAACTTCAAACTCACAGAGTTTTTTTTTTTCATTACAGATTCCGGCTGTCGTTTGTTTGAGACTCGAACGAGTCCCGGAAACCCCGCAGTTGGCTCAGAAGTGCAAAGCTCCCACGTTTCAGCAGCTTTAAAACAAGGATTTGATTCTCGGAGCCAGGAACAAAGAGGTGGAGAACGCCGCCGCCAGCTCTCTACTTTTTTCTATGATCTAACACAACAGCTTTGAAACAAGCGTTGGCATCAGGATGATTCTGTAAGCTTGTCTTACACACGGTCCCGGAAACACAGAGCTTCCGTAAAACGAGCTCAGTTACAAAGATCTGAGTGTTTTACGAGGTTGTGGTGTGAAAAATGACGAGTGTTTGTGAATCAATGTGAACATGGCGGGGTGCTGGGACACCTCGATGGAGCCGCGTTCGTTTCTACGGCGACATTAATGGCTCACTTGTTTCTATCCAATCTCAAAGGCCCGTCCTCCTCGGGGTGGATCTTGTAGCTGCCGTTATGCTGGGTGCACGATGATGACATCACGTCCTCCCTTGGCGTGACCGAGCCTTCTCTGTCGCTCTCATACTCCACCTTTTCTACTCTGTTGTTGTCGAGCTGGAAAACAAAAAAAAAACAACAACTCAGACCTGGTCACAGAAGAGACGAGAGGATGAAAATGCTCAGGTGTTCATTAATAAAGATTAGCCGTCCAACAGCTGTACACGTCTAAAATATACAACCAGTTAACCCAACAGTTACCATACCTTAAAAACCCCTTTACGTTTAGATTACAGGTTTTACCATGCTCGAGACAGGTGGGATACTTTTGCCATAGAAACAAAAAAGTAAAAAAAAAAGTTAATGGAAGCTCTTTGTCGTATATGGATCCGTTGGACATTTCTGGCAGAAATAATAATAATTGCATAAAGTAGAACTTTTCATGCCATAAATTGTGTGCGGAACTTTGAAACAACTGCAACGGCTATGCGGTACAGAAACACAATAAGAGTTTCTGTAATAAATGCTGAATCCACGTCTCTACCAGTGTGATATGTGCTAATTCAAGTGCAGTGTTGTATCTACCGGTCGTTTAGAATCAATCTAACTCATTACACATGTGTAGCCTCACGGAGGCCATGGTTTTTCACCCTAATGAACCCTAGTCACACTTTTAACTTACAGGTCATATCAATACGGTCAGGACACTCTGATAGCGTGTTTCAGGGATCTTGCCCTAACAGTTCCTAACTTATCCTGCAGCATATCATCAAGACATCACGACTCCTGTCTGGCTCGCCATTATATGTAGCGTTAGGGCTATGGCTACACATTTATAAAATGATCAATGAGATGTAATAATCCACATAAATATGAATTAGCAATCTTACTGATCTTTGAATGTTAATTTAACATTACCTTTGGTTCTTTCACCATAAGTGATCTGCACACTTCAGAATAATTCAGACAGAGTCAAGAAAATTGTTATAAAAATAAATTATAAATAGCCATAGCCCTAACGCTACACATGGAATATGTCAATTACAAATGCAATGTGGGGCGATGGTGGCAGAGGAGTTAAGTGCCTGCCCCGCAATCGGAAGGTTGCAGGTTCGCGCCCCCACTCAGTCTGTCGTTGTGTCCTTGAGCAAGACACTTAACCCACGTTGCCTGCTGGTGGTGGTCGGAGGGACTGGTGGAGCCAGTGTACAGCTGCCTCGCCACTGTCAGTGAGCCCCAGGGCAGCTGTAGCCACAATGTAGCTCGTCACCACCAGAGTGTTATTGAGTGAATGACTGATTGTGTTGTAAAGCACCTTGGGGGGTTCTAGGACTCTGGAATATATTATGTACCCATTACGGCCCACCACTACTGACTACTGCACCTAACACTTGTTTCTTTGAGATTATCTTCTTATTTTTAATCTTCTGTGTGTAGAAGTATGTGCCTTCCAAGCTGAGCTCTACCAACCACATTTTGTTATGCGTATGAATGATAAATAATGCTAAAAGACTTCTTTTGTCTTTTATTGTTTGATTCTTATTGATTGATACTTATTTTTGGTCCTATTTTTGATACAAATGCTACGGTTTCATATTATTCCAACATGGATGCTATTCCTGTTCATACTATTGATTAGCCTAGAAATCTAGACAGACTGTAGTAGAAGCAAAATGATTTTGCTCTGCGGGTCGCTCTAGTTGCACTCCACTGGAACCTCAGCAGACCCGACCAGTGTCTTGCCAGTCACAGAGCCCTATTGGTCTGGTGGGTGGGATGTTGCTGCGACGGCGCGGAACAATGGCGGTGGCTCATTTGAAACAGCTTTAGAATCAACTTTGGACTATTTAGACTTTTCTTTGAGTCAAGAGCAGATAAGAAGTACTTTAGTCCTTTATTTAGAAAAAGGATGTATCTGCATCTTCTTCAACATTAATGGCAGACTGCCCCATTGACTGACACCCATAGCAGTGAGTATGTCACGTTGTTCAATGTGCAAAAGCAGTTTGAAAGACAACCATATATTCCGTCCCTTGACTAAGACCTGTCTGTGGGTTGTGGCCAGACTTTATGCTCTGGCTACCAACTGATTGGTTTTATGCTTTGGCAGATTTATGCTTCTACAGAAGATTACTACATACTCAGACCAAGTGTGTGTGTACAAATGGTAATAAAGATCCACACCTACCAGTGTGTGAATGTGTGTGTGCATGGGTGAATGAGTGGTTGTGTTGTAAAGTGGCTTGGGGGGTTGTAGAACCCTAGAAGGTGCTAAATCAAACACAGGCCATTTACCATATCTTAAAGCGTGAAACAACAAGCTGGGTAACGTGAAGTGAAACCCTAGCTTGCAGCATAATGACCCCAATGTTTCAGATTTGATTATATGAAGACGTTTGCACCAAACTGGCTTGTTTTAGAGAGACTGACACTAAAACAAGATTTGAATAAATTTCAATCACAACTGGAGTTGTGGTTGTTTACATGTGATGATACTGGTATCAGTGGTTAAAGAATGAGTTGTGCTGATGGAAATTTGGAATCTGTGTTTTAATTTTTACCTGTACTGGAAAATGAAACATGGAGAATTTAGAAAAGTAACAAGCGAGGGCAGCTTTGATTTAATCTAAACATTAAATGGTTAAGAAATTATTCTTTTAAATGAAAGCGTAGCTAATTGTGCTGCATCAGGTCTATGAGCAAAAACTAAATCTGCAGACTTTCTTTTTGCGTCTTAAAAAGAAAAGAGACAGTTTTTCACCTCAAAAGGCTGTGAACTGAATTACGTGACAAAGTTGCCAAAGCAACATCGACAAGTAGAGCTTTGCACATTCAGAGTGGTTTTTTGAGGACATTTGTTCATCTGTCACACACAAATTCAGATTGTTATCACCCTAAAAGATGGAGAGTGATAAAGATGAAAGGAGCTGCGTTCGTTCTCAACCTGGAGGATCTCATGAGTAAACCAAAAGTAGGTTGGGTGTGTGGTCCCATGTACGTGCTGAAGTAAACATTTACCACAAAAAGAAGATTTTTCTGAGTTGAATAGGTTAAGAGAACAAGAATTGTCAAATTGGCAAACAGCAGGTCAGGTATCTGCTCCCCTTCCTCTGCAGAGAGAAGTCTGTGCTGACGTTACACACGAACGCTTCATAAAACAAAACAAGTAAAGAAAAACAGCCTAGAGTATCAGATGTAGCCACGTAGTGTTGATTTCTGTGCCAGAAGAATCTACCCAAGTACATTTCCACCTGCTTTAGGTCTAATACACAACAATCATCTAATAAAATATAATTCTGCTCACAAAAAAAAAACTGTTTTGGAGCCATTAATAATCCTTCCATGACCTCTGATTTCATCCAAAACAGACACACCTGCAACGTGCAGAACACAATCAGCCTCACCTGACTGATCAGAGATGTTATTCTGCTCTACTGTTGCTCAGTTTAAAATAGCATGATATGGAACCTTTAAGGACTTTCTGACTCACAATGCTAGTTGTTACCATTCACTCACTGTGTTTTATGCTAAGCTAAAGCTAAAGGAGTACATCTGGGTCAGGAGAATGACTGGGCTGGTTAAAAAATGTTTTTGCCCACTTATCTAACTCTGGCAAATATATCAACAGAAAAAATATTTGGGTGGAATATCCCTTTAAGATTGTTCATTGCCTCGCCGTCAGACACAATAGAGTTAATAAAGTAGCTAAAGTGCTACTGTATGTTAGCTTTGGCCCTCTACTGCAGCAGGCAGAGGGATTGTAACGGAGTCTCGTTTGAGCTGTGACACCTGGTGTCCCACCTAGCTCACGGCCATAAGAAAACCACAAAAGTGGATTAGCATGAATCATCTATGGACTCCATGTAAACAAACGCCAGACAGGAAGTTGGTCACATATTTCATGCAAAAGCTCATTGCTGGGTTTCACTCACGTGACCCGGACGTCACGCGAAACTCAAACACGGGTCAGGAAGTGTTTTGCTTCAGTATAAACACATAACTGCTAACAACATTAGCACTCTGAAAGCTATGGACACATGAAAACAGTATCAAACTGTTTACCTGCCGTTTTATTGGCTGTGTTTAATAAAATGCTATAAAACATTTAGTAAACCCTTACCTGTTAGAAAGTGATCGCTGCAAACTTTATCACTGTCCGTTTCAGCTCCTAATGTTTTAGCCGGAGATTACTGATCCATTTCTGCCGTCTTCTTTCAGTAAGTGTTTTTTTTTAAATAAGTCCTTTGTGGCGCACTACTTTCGGGACCCCCCCAAAACCGTTGGTCTTTGTCCCGATTTGAGCGATTGTAACAACCATAGACAACACAGAATTTGGGCATTATAACGCCAAATCAACAGAGTAAACAGGGATTTGTGCCGAGGCAGCTCCTGCTTGACCAGTATCTGCATTTGTTTACGTGGACTTCAATAGGAGAGGCGGGGAAGAGGCGGGGACGCTACGTCATGTGAAACCCAGCAATGGGGCCTAGGAATAGTGTGGATGAGTTTGGACACATTTTCAAACAATCAACTGATAAAATAACCTTTAATCGATGTTTTATCAAAACAATTTCCATTATTTGTGATGACGATGTAGAAAAGCACCTCATTCTGTTTTACTGATGCTACCTTACTCCACGGTCAACATGCACCTTCACTCTTAATATTTACTTTCTCTTTTCTGAACCTGGTGGCGTCATTTTTGAGTCTACAGGAATGAGCTCCGTTACCTTTGCCGACTTGGATTTGCTCTTCATCTTGTCTTCATCCCTGCGGCTCCTCTTCCTGGATGTGGAGCGTTCCTTCCTGTCTCTGCTGCGCTCTCTCCTTTTCTCTTTTCTTCCTCTGAAAGCAGACACATGAAACAAATTCACACTAAATAACAAATGTTTGCTACAAAAATACAAACTTTGGTTGCTCAAAACATTAAAGGCAAGTTTGAAAACAGCTGAAGCTCACCGTTTTGGAGAAGGAGACCTGGGTTTCCTTCGGGGGCTTCGGGACCGACTCCTCCTCTTGTGGCCTCTGATGAGGAAGAATTAAACTTAAAATCTCTTTTTATGCAGACATTTTAAATTACTTATAACAAATTAACTGAACTTGTTTTGTTTTTAGACTTAATAAGCTGCCATCACTTCTTTAACAGCAGAGAAACCTGGCGACCCCTAGTGTCAGGTGCAGGAATTACAGGATGTTTTATTTTTATTTTTAACAGAGTTTGAAATTAACTGCAGCAGATGCCAACCACTGAGAACTCCGTGCACTCACCTGGAGCGACTCCGGACGTGTCTTCTGTCTTTGGAGCGAGATCTCCTTCTGTGGGCACTCCTGGAACTGTGGGAATTGACCCCTGGCCACGGCCGCTGTGATGATCTGCTCCAAAAGGAGGGAAAAGCTCACTGACTGGACGACACCATCACAACAAAGAGAGAATTCCCTGTGAACGCACCTGTGTTTGGAACGAGACCTCTTCCTGCGAGATTTGGAATGTGAACGGGAGCGTGAATGAGACCGCCGTGACCTCCGAGACCGACTGGAGGAACGCTTCTTTGATTCTGTTAAAGCATCAAAAGTCGTCTCAGCGCCAGAATGGGATTAATTCTAGTCATGTGACTTAGAACGTCATTGGTTCAGCAGCTAGAACTGAACATCTTAGATTTATAAGAAATATCGTTTCTGAACCAGAAACAAGATGGCCCGGTCATATTGATATAAATATATAACCAGAGAATATCTAGAAGTAGCGTCGCTCCTGTTAGCTTGCTGCTTCTGCTTCTCTGACTGTAAGTGGTCAAAACTTAGAGAAGTTGTTTTTAAAATCAGAAATGTTAGTGTAAATTTTGTATTTTTTTTGGATGGGGGAGATTTGGCGTTTCAGCAAGTCTTTTAGCCACGACTGACCATTTTTGTTTTTCCTGTTTGTGTGGAGAGACAAACTGAACCCACCTCCTGCATAAGCAGGTAACAGGTACGGGGTTCTGCAGTGGCCAACATCCCTCAGAAACTAGCAGGAATCTCTCCCTACTCACTAAGAATGAACACTGCAAGATTCCAGCCATGTTTGTCCACGCTGCACGACCCACGTGAGCGTAATCCGTCATGAAGTTAGCTTTTTTTTTCTTGATTAAAGAAAGATTTACTGTATTATCATGAATGGTATGATAGGGCCCACCCCTAGATGTCACATTTAAATTATATTATAAATAAAAGTGATTGTGTGACATTTAAGACATCTAGCTATTTTGTAAACACTTTACAGAAAGAAACATACTGAGACAAAGATCGTATATATAATAATTCATAGTGACATAATAAAATATGAACACAATGAATATTGCAATGCTACGTATCATGATACTGAATCAATATTTATCAGCAGTGTATCGATTTTTAATGAGAATCTACAAGCAAACATATTTCTTTTGTGTGGTGCAATTCAAACTCCGACCGCTAGGTGGCAGCACTTGTTATCGCCATCATTCTGACTAAACAAGATCTTGAGATAACGCTGGATGCGTCTTGGTCTGGCCTGAGTTTTCCAGCTAAAATTCAGTCTTAAAGCTACATCATATCATCTCTCCTGTATTGTGATAAATATTTTATCGCCAACCCCCCCCCCCCCATCCTAGCTATTCAGCTAAAAACATGGAGATAAACGTTTTGGTCCACATCATCCAGCTCTAGGTGCAGCAGATCCAGAGGACCTACCTGGCTCTATAGCAGCAGCAATGGTGGACTGGGCTTCCCTCACCCTCTTCATCACACTTTCTAGCTCCTTAGCAGCAGCCTGTGGCGTCATCTCGGGGGGTTTTACTATAGCGTTATTGGAATGATTCACCCTGAAAGACACCCAACAGCGTTATAATCCTGCACATTCAACATATAACCCAACATCATCACACTGCTTAGGAAACAGGAACTGTTTAGAAACCAGCTGCTAGACTGAAGGCTCAAACCCAATCCAGGACCTACTTCAGGGGTCTGTCTCCAAACATGACGCCATTCAGGGTCAGGGCCCTGGTGACGGACTCCTGCTCAACAAACTCCACGAAGGCAAAACGAGTCGGTTGGGTCTCATCTCCGGCCATTCGCACAAACTTCACATCTCCCACCTGCTTAAAGAACTCCATCAGCTGATCTGCTGTGGTAGTCTGATGGGAAACAGAAGAAAAAGGTTTTAAAAAGGTATTCAGGCCCAGAATGAGAGGCTCTGATTCTCTCTGTCAATCTGAACTGAGATGCTGCTTTATTTAGAGCAAAGCAGTCAGGTGAAGCCACATTTGCTGTATATGTGCACATATGAATGATCTGCTGTGTATGACAATGATCTCTGGGTTCAATGTAGTCACATCTGAGCCTCAAGCGTACCATAGAGCAGGGGTTCCCAAATTGGGGGTCGGGACCCCCAAGGGGGTCCCCACAAGATTGCAGGGGGTCCCCAAAATTTTGTCTTTGCTGAGGTTGTGAGATTAGCAAGATTTTATTTGTAAAAATTTCATTTATAAAATCCCAATAACACACCCTACAGTATAATCAGAACTCCATATAAAAGTTATAACTCAGTATGTCTGTAGAAAGTTTGTAAATAATCACATTTAATGTGTTTATGAGTTGGGTTTGGGTCCTGGCTTGTCTTGGACACGAGAAAGGGGGTCCTCAAAGAAAACATTTTGGGAACCCCAGCCATAGAGGCCTCAGTAGAGCAGTTCAGACATGATACTGACATTTTTAGATGGCTTATATCGTCTAAAAGATGACAAATCAAACATTTCAGACATTCTAACACAATGTACTGCTATAAAATAAACGATAATAATTCCATGTCTGTGCAGGAAGCCATTAAAGGAAAGGAAATACAGCTATCGTCTGTTTAAGGAATCATTTCAATGAGAACTTCTGTTTCTGTTGTTGTTCTTCCTTCCCTTCGCCTCTCTATTAATGTGCTTGGACACGGCTCTGTGAACAGCCAGCCTCTTTAGCAACGACCTTTTGTGTCTTGCCCTCCTTGTGCAAGGCGTCAATGGTCAAGTCAGCAGTCTTCCCCATGACAGTGTAGCCTACAGAATTAGACTGAGAGACCATGTAAAGCAGGGGTCCTCAACTAAATTTGTTCAAGGGCTGGAGTTTTTTCCAGCAGACACCAGCAGATGCGCTTCTAAAATAAAGTTAAATTATTACTGTCCAAATTTATGTTTTTATTTCAGGGTTTAGTTTAGTGGCTCTGCCTATCAACCAGGTAAATATTGTACTTGTACATGTGTTGCTCTCTTCCTGTGGGCAGTTTTTGTCAAAACACTGCAATTATGTGCCAATATGGTGGAAAGCGCAAAAACAGCCATTCTAAGAACGGCTGCAGACTAAATAAAAAATGAATGAGAGCTCTGACTTGTAATCATTTGTGATTAAAGGCTGTCTCTGTTTTTTAACTTAATTTAGAAACAAAGCAGAAAATGCATTCTCTTTCCTGATTGGCCCACAGCCTATTTTTGAAAAAGCTGCTAGAAAATTACACACACACTTTAATGAGCACATTTCTGTAACCACAAGGTCAGTTTGATTACTTTTGGTCTCCTTTTGATTGATTTTAAATCTCGACATTAGCTGTACAAAGTTTGAGTTTGACAAAGTGAAGAACAACAGTTCATAATGGGTGGATAGAATGTGTGTAAAATTAGATTTTTAGCAGCGTTAGAGACAGAAATGTGGCAAAAACGCACGAAGCAGGATTTTCAGTCACTCTTTTGGTTGTAGTTTTAGTTTTAGTGTTTAGAGAACGTAAAAAAGATTCTGCAGTGCTTTTAGAGGTACAGGTTGATGATTTTTATTAATATTTGGGACATGAATTTTGCTGCTAAACTTCAAAGTCCCTAATTGGGGTTGTCATTTTACGGACAATGTTGGGTTATTGGCAAATTGTCAGATACGTGGCAAGATGTATTGGCCTGACATTTTGCCAAGACCCTGACAATGTCGGGCCAAAGGCCATACTTCTTGCAAATAACCCGTAAAATGGCACTGTGGGCCGGGTGGAAAGGTCCAGCGGGCCGGATGTGGCCCGTGGGCCGCCATTTGTGAATCACTGACTTAAAGGCTTTTGCAGGTGTTTTGAGTTAATTAGCTGATTAGAGTGTGGCACCTGGGGCCTCATTTATCAAACGTTCGTAGAAACGTTCCTATATTCCAGGGGTGGGGAACCCTGGTCCTGGAGGGCCGCTATCCTGCAGGTTTTGTGGTTTTTCTGCTCAAACACACTTGATTCAGTGCTTGAATCACCTGTGCAGCAGCTCATCAAGCTCTGCAGAAGCCTGCTAATCACCTGCTAATTGAAATCAGGTGTGTTGAAGCAGGGTTACAACCAAAACTTGCAGGATACCGGCCCTCCAGGACCAGGGTTCCCCACCCCTGCTATATTCCCTCCTACGGATGAAATGTAGAATGTGTGCACGAACAGTCAATGTCCTGATTTATGAAACATGCGGTGGCCTCTCGTACGCATGTTCCTCCGCAATCGTCTGATGATAAATCCCACCTGTGCGCTTGCAGGAGCTCGTGCCAGTTTAACGTCATTTACATACAGAAACGCCCTCAATTAACCATATTTGGTCACACTACGTCCTCAGATCGGGAGGGGATTCCCTGGGTTCTTCCCGGACAAAAAAGAAAAACTTTATTGACAGCGAGCTCGAAGCACCGGACACTTGACAACGCGTGTATGATCAGGGAGCAGAGGAGGTTCTGGAGGTTGTTTTATTTGTAAAATACAATCTGGACTGGAATCGGATCAGTGCGCTGCGCTTACGGAAGAGCCGTTCCCTCTGGAGTGCACTCTGCTCTGCTAAATCCTCCAATAATAAGAATAATAAGAAGAAACGATGTTTTAGCGAATCTCAAGAAAAACCACGGGGCGCTTCCCAAGGTCAAAATAATTAAATTAAATTAAAACATAATAGATAAATAAATTCAAAATGATTTAAAACAAACATCATAAAAATGGGAAGAGTAAACATTGTGATTACAAAATAACACGAAATCAGCCGTTCTACAATGTCAGATTCCCGTGGGTCACGGGTGTTTTAGCTCCAATAATAATAATCCACCAAAATAATTATTTATTGGGTAAAATAATTAGTGGATGACGAACACGCGTGGACCACTGAGACCGTCAGAATTGCGGTTCCCTCGTTCTGCCACTAGATGCTGTTCCTACGCACGGTCAGAGCTGTACTTATATTTAGGAACGTTTTCACGCACAAGTACAAATTGGTAAATACCACACAATGCGTAAAATCGTTCCCACGCACGAAATACGCACAGATCTGTTCGTAAGTACGGTTGATAAATGAGGCCCCAGGTGTCTTCAATATAGAACCTTTTCACAATATTCTAATATTCTGAGATACTGAATTTGGGATTTTCATTAGTTGTCAGTTATAATCATCAAAATAATAGAAATAAACATTTGAAATAGATCAGTCTGAGTGTAATAAATGACTCTAATATACAAGTTTCACTTTTTGAATGGAATTACTGAAATAAATCAACTTTGTCATGATATTCTAATTTGATGACCAGCACCTGTATAATAACAAATGTATAGAATATATAATAAAAATTTAAAATGTAATAAAAAATACATATAAAATACAAATCACAAAAAGTATAGAATAGATAAGGTAAAAACATAAAATACAGAATATAAATTGAAAAATGTGTGAATTACAAGCAGGACGAGTCAAATAAAAATGTTTACAAAAGACATAATAATGAAACACATCCCTCTAATCCCATTTAAACCAGATTACCTGTGAGTTCAAGTTGCCGACATAAACCGTCCTTCTAATCTCATCGATTTTTGACGGATCGACATTCCCGACGAGGGGAGGCTGCGAGAGCCCCGAGGGCGGCGGGGGCGAGGCATCAAAGCCGGCAGTAATCCGATTCACTAAAGGAAGGTTCAGCTGCAGGTGGAGAGGACGCACAGAGGCCGAGTTGAATTAATGCGACTAGAGACACCCGTTAAGGCAAGACGATGACTCACACTTGGTATCGAAGCTGGCGTGGGGATTGGCAGCAGCCCTCCTCCAGGAATCAGACTGGGTACTGGGGCGACAGGTGCCAGCAGCGACAGAGCCTTGGCTTCTTCTGGAATCTTCCCTGAAGGACAAAACGGATATTAGCGAAGGAAAAGGAGGCGCTCTTCTCTGTCTGCACAATTAGCCCACTGTATTCTAGAGAGAAAGAGAGCATACACCTCCCCATACAGCCTACTAGTCATCTACTGGCTACTCACGGCATCCTAGCAAGGATTTTACTCAGTTATTCTCCACATTCAAATATTTATTATTACTAAGAATCTTAACTTGTTTTTTCTCAAAAAAACAAAAGAAAAAATGATTCTGTTGTTGTTTTCTTTTCATAGGTTTAAAAAGAAAAAGAAAAAGACACAATGCAGAGAATGAGTCAACACTTTGATGTTATGGGTCACCTGTACTGGAAACATATTGGGCATGAACCATACGATATCAAGCATGGGCGCTTTTCCGTGGGGCGATCGTTTTCGCAGTGTTGGAAAGGTGTGCAACACAAGACAACCCCAATGGCTGCATCACTAATAGCACACAGAACATCAGATACAGAAAAGAACAACAATTTTAAGAACTTTGGAAATGTTAGCTAAAAAAAACTTAGCTATATTAGGAAAAAAAAATAAAAACAACCAATTAGGATTTTTGCTCATTTCCGTTGCGGGTTATAATCTTCTTCTTTGCTGCAGAAGAAGACAAAACAACAACAAATTTGAGTACAGCTGGAGGGATTTAGCACAGGTTTTTCATTTCTTCAACACAAAAAGGCGCAAGGAACCATCTTTCAAAAATAAAGCATTGTGAATGCAAAGCAGTAATGCATATGTTAGGATGAGCAAATGATGCGTTCCGTGTTATTACTAAACAAATCAGAGCGACACTGAAGCAATGTGAGGTAAAAGTCTTAAATACTGCCCTCGGCTACAGTTTAAAATTCAAAAACAAGTGCTTAGATGTGTCAAAAGATTATGTGCATCATTATTTTTAACACCTAGACAAGCCCTTCACTACATCAACTGGTGCAGGAGACAAGGGAACGAAACAGTTAGCGATCCTCCTAGCATCTCTTGTGTGACACACATCCCACCGGTATGCCGTAGCAACCTGGACAGAACTCAACCACACACAAGCCGCAGCTGTAGCAAGAAAGAGAGAGGGGGGTAGGGGTTGGACAATAATCAAAATAACAAACAAAAATAACAAATATAAAACACAACGCTAGAGATAAGCAAACCTGCAGGTTCTAGATAGAGACAGTAGAGAGTGGACAACATGGGATAGTATGAGAGGAAACAAACCAAAAGGTAAAATAAAATGAAAATAAACAAATAAAAGAGACAAGGTGTCCATCTTGGAAGGTTCAGCGGGCTATTCTCCGGGTCACATTCCCCCTTGAAGGCTGCGTTGACCCGATCGGGGATAGTGGCTTGGAAAACAATGCCTGACTCAGGCTAGTGTAGTGTAACAGCTGGGCCAGTCTAGCCATCTGATATGCACACATAATCACACAGAAAAAAAACATACAAAACCAAATTAATAAACTCAGTAGCCATCCAGCACCAAGTCACGTGGACACAATGCATCAGGTTAGAGGTGATATCAATGCCAGTGTACACAAGGAGAGGGAGGTTTAAAGAAAAGGAGCACCAAAAAATGAGAGAGAGAGAGAAACGAGTGACTTAACTGTGCAGTAATGGGTTTGTTTTTAAGTCACAACATCTTAGACACACTAGCTACTCGATCCTGACAGTCCAGTGATTATAGTGAGGCTGCGCTCCATCATCTTTCTACATTTAAAATCAGTGAAAACCATCTCGTCTCACCAACAGAAACCACGGCTGACCATAAAAACCCATCGCCGGTGCCAAATACGTGTAAAAAACCTGGCTGAAGTTAGAGGTCGACCAATGACGTTGAAAAGATTTTTTCTTCTTTTGCTTTTTTGTCACAAATAAATCATCTCAGATCAGCAAACTAATTATAAGCCAAATGAACACAAAACGCATAATGAGAAAACCTCTGCTGACCAAAAGCAATCTGAAGATCCGTCTAACCCAAGAAACTCTCTGTGAGCCTTTTGGGAAAATATTTTATGAACTAACGAGACAAAAATGGAACTATTGTGAAGGTGTGTGTTTCAGGTAAACATCACCATGCGGAGGTGGCGGTGTGATGGTCTGGGGCTGATTTAGGATCTGGACCACTTCCTGTAATTAATGGAAACATGAAATCCTGAAGGAGCAAGTCTGACCTTTGACCCTAAATGGGCTGTTCATGCAACAAATTTATAGAAATGAGTTCGAGTTACAAGAAGTCTTTACCTGAAAATAGATTATTATTATAATTATTAGTATTTTTTTTTTATATTTTCTTTAGACTGAAGAAATCAAGGTGTGTTGTTCCTTCTGCTTGCTTTTGGTTTGTTGTGTTTTACCTTGTTTTTTCCCCCACTGGTTTACTTTTTACAACTGTGAACAGAAAAAACCTTTTCTAGTAAGAAATATATTATATCTCTTTTTTAGTTTAAAATATCTTTTGTGTTTTTTGTTTGTTCTGCTTCATTTTTTATTTGTTACATTTGGGATGGTTTTTACTTTTGTAAAGTGAAAAACTATTTTTCTTTAGAAATGGATAAGTTGCATCTAAGAGGCAGGGATAAATAAGTTTCTACTTCTGCATACTCCTTTTTCTAACAAATAAATGAAATGTGTGCTGTTACTACAATTGAATTATCATGTAAGTTAATATATTTGAAAATGAATTACTACTTACTATAAATCTTAAAGGAATAGTGGGACAAAATCCTCCACATTACCAGTTATAATAAATGTGTGATTGCAGCTATTCTCACAATTAAGTTTAGGGAGACTCCATTTTATGAATAGTTTTCCCCCTTAATCAATTAGTTCCTCATTTGAAAACTTTATTTTGCATTTTCTTCTGTTATCTTGGGCTGACATTAAAACGTGTTTGCTGATCTGAAACATTTAATTGCAACAAAAAAGCAAAAAACGAACAAATGTGTAATTCACAGTAAAGCCAAATTCTGGTTATAACACCTGGATGTTCACAAAAACCTAGAACCAAGATTGTTCTGCAGAAAGTGAGTCTTTATGCACAAGCGAGGCTGATGCCAGTTACATAAAAATGCTGCAAAATCTGAGTAAGTATCTGCAAACCGGTTAAACCCCGTCGACCTCTAGCTGCTAGCCAGCTTTAAGTGCATAAACGCCCCAAAACAAAAACATCCTGGAAAGCCGTTCACAGGAAGTCATTTGATACATTTTGATATCTTTAGACCAGACGGACTGCACTCACCTTCTGCACATGGAACTACAATCAGAGCTCTGTCAATAAAAACAGTGTTGGTGAGATGCTGCGCCACACCAACACTTGAAGGCTCTCGGAACTTTATGTAACACACTTTGGACGAGAAAGACAGAGAGGCGTTGCTGTGAGGGAGGACAAAAAGGGGAGAAAAATGCAGGTTTGTTATCTGTTCCAGCCGTGACTTCCTTATATTTACGTTCACGCAACTATCGACGAGGCCGCAGAGCCGCGGTGTTTCCTAAGGACCCTGAGCCGAGAATGCAGCTCTTACTCGGGGGGGTAGAGACGAAGCTCCTCGATGTCTCCCAGGAAACCGAACAAAGTCCGCATCTGCTCGCTGCTCACAGCCGAGGACAAGTTGGTGACCTGGACGACGGCAGTACCTGGTATTCCACTCATTTTAGAATCCAATACCTGTGTTAATAAATGTTATCTTTATGCTAAATTTATTTCTGTTATCCTTTACGGCAAAGAGGGCGGAGCTGTAGGGCTCACTCTTTCTCTTGTTTCTAAGCAGTGTCTGATAATCAGCTGGAGGCACTCTAGCGCCCCCTAAAGGTACAGTTTAAACACTACCTCGCCTTTACTGGCAAAGAAGATGCATTAAAGTTAAAACAAGTTTGTGGTTAATTATTTTTGGGATAGTGTTGCGCTGACCACAGAGGTGTGGTCGCCTCTGTCTACTTCTCTCATCCTTTTCCTGCTTGCTGGCTCCGCTGCGCGTTGCCAGCGCGTGACCGCGCTGCAGACCCGGAGACTCCACTTTCAGGCTTCGACTGTTTTTGAGACAGCGCCGCCCCCTGGACTAGTTTCATGAGGAGGGTATCATACTATTGGGTTTCATACAAACATTTTACTCTTGGTATGCCTTCCTTCACCTTTCAGAACCCTTCAGATAGCTTCACTTAATTTTTCACCATTATATTACTTCTTATTTAAATCAGATGGAAAACTTGCTATTGCTGGAAATCATTGGAGCTGGGCAACAGGGGACATTGAAACACTTTCATATGAGCAGTCTGATGCCATTTCAATGTAATTATTTTTAAAGAAAATAAAACCCTAAACATCTTTGTTAAATGTTCATCACAGGGTCCTTAAAATGAATGGCGCCCAACCTACCATTGCCTAATGTTACGTCCACCTCTTGGCATCAACACATTCTAAAATTTCTATAAGTTGCAAAACATTAAAAAAATGCCCCACAATTTAAAATTCACTGGACAAATATTTGTTGCCTTAACAGCATTGAGAAGTGGCCAGACCATGTCGAAAGATACCATAAATGCATGAATGATTGATGTGTATGGATGTTCAAGGCAGGCTTTTTGTTTTTCAAAGTTCTCCAATAAACACGAGAACAAAAATCCCATCAGGCTGCAATCTCAGCACCTCTCAGCAGACCAGGTGAAGCTGCCAGCAGGATTGTTTGTGTAAAATTTCCTCAAGCATCTTGCATTGATCTTTACCTACAAAGATCCATTAGCTGTCCCTTTTATTTTCATGAACAGTCTGTGCACCCAGAGTTGGTTTAGTTTTGAGTTCAACAAAAGAAAAGTGACTGAAATGTAAATAATGTTTTTTTTGTCAACCGTTGTGCAGCACAGATGGTGGAAGATGAGCCGCTATGTTGTGACTCTCATCTGTTTATAAAGTAATCCTGAGCTGAAAAGGGCTGACCGAAGGTTATAAACTACACAACTACAGTATCAACTCAAAGCAATGTTTTAATAATCAAGCTAATGAAGCTGACATTAAGCTTTGGCAGTGCTTGGTCACATGCTCCATGAAAACTCACTGAAATGATGATTGCAAAAGCACGTAAACACTGCCGATCACGTGGATAATGAGTGATTTTCTGTATCTGATTTAAAAGATAAAAACAGAAGCTTGACACAAATGTCAAGTTTCAGGTTTTCAAGAGACACGTCCAAGTCTCAAGTCTGACAATGCAATGTAAATGTTCAAGTCATTCTATGCTACGTCCAAGTCTTTAATGTTTGAGAGACGAGCCTTTGAAGTCCATGTTTACTTTTCTAAGCAGAATCCAAGTATTGAGCGTTTAAATGACACATGAAGTTTTAGGTTTTTCAGAGACAAGTCCAAGTCAAGTATCGAGTCTTTCTATGCAAAGACCAAGTCTTGAGCTTGGTTTTAACCACGTCAAGTTTCACGTCAGTCTCTTGCTCAGCTTTTCAACTTGATTCAACTTGTCTTGCAGTTCTGACAACATCCTTCAAGTCCAGATTAAGGAACAGAGAAAAACCAAACAGAAATCACTGTTAAACAGCATTAGTTTATTTCCCACAGGTGACATCTGAAACAGGTAATTATGTACAAAATCTGGAATGTTGGATAAATGCGCATCAGCATCGACTCACTGCGACCGTTTCCGGAGAAACCTTAGACGTACTAGCTTTGCGTTTAAACGGGTGCCTCTGCATTTCAATTTATTGCTGGTTTTACAATCGAGAGTCACAAAAGCCGTCGTTACCTCTTCTCAAAGTTTTCATTTAAAACTATTTACAATTTGATTAGTTAGGTCTAAAAGTCTGCTAAATAAATATAAACATTGTGGGAACTTAAACATGAATGAAGAAATTGTGAAAACAGTTTTTTTTAAAAATCTCCCTAGATTGTCTACAATGTCAGACATCTGCTATATTTTTTTTGCCAAGATTATAAAGTGACGATAATCCCCATAATTTATCTCCCTATTTCAGTAAAAATAAATCACACAAAGTAAAAACAATCATTTCATCAGCGTAGAATACGACACGTGATTTAGGAAAAACAAAGGGCGCCATTTTCTTCTAAACAGAACTCAATAGGCTGCCAACATTTAGAATTAACACCTTTTGTTAAAACGTTTTTAGATTATGGCAAAAAAAAATGGTGACAAATAGCTGGAATTTTAGTACGGAAGCGTTTTACCGTCTGTGGGGGAAAAATAGAGGATCAAAATGTTGCGATAACGAGAAACTTTCTCATTAAAACGAGATTTATATCCAGAGGTGGAAAGTAATGAATTACATGTAATTGAATTACTGTAATTGAGTAGTTTTTTTGTGTATTTTGTACTTTTTAAGTAGTTTTTAAAATCTGTAATTTTACTTTTACTTAAGTACTTTTTTTGGTAAGTATTACAATTTGCTACAATTTTATTCTTATGTGTTACTGAGTAAAAAAAAAAAAACAACATTCAGAAATGCTGTGTCGGCTGTCTGACTGCTCCATGGTCAGCACTGGATGAGAGACACAGAGAAGAAAATGTTAAAGTTAAAGTCCCAAGTATTCATCACACACTGGTGAAATTACATCTCCGCATTTGACCCATCCCCGCGGTGGGGAGCGGTGAGCTGCAGCTGTGGCTGCGCTCAGGAACTATTTGGTGGTTTAACCCCCCAATCCAACCCCTTAGTGCTGAGTGTCAAGCGAGGAAGCATTGGGTCCCATTTTTTAAAGTCTTTGGTATGACCCGACCGGGAATCGAACCCTGATCTCCCAGTCCCGGGGAGGACACTCTACCACTAGGCCACCGGAGCTGCCGAGACAGCCGAGACTGCCGAGACAAGAGCATAGACATATATAAATGTAGAAGCCTCATTATGCACTTTGATAGTGATCCAGAACTTAATGGGTCTAATGGTGTCTATGTGTTTATGTCTATACTGGATTAAACCACGGAAGAGCTGCAGACGCTAAAGGTGAGTCATGCAGTGCATCGCATTTACGGGAGAATTTGTGTTACGAGGGATGAAGGAAAAAATAAGAAACGCTGACGGACTCCACTTGGATGACTGCATGGATCATCTAAGAAGATCAGAGCTCGTGAAAGGGAATGAAGTGATGTCTGTCAGGACTTATGACTGTGACCATAACTTAATTTGATTTGCTGGTTTGCAGTTTAACTGCCTTTGTACTTTAATGTGCATATTTGTTCTTTTCATTAAAAACAGCTTCGAGATTTATATACCCTATTGTCTTTTTTTAATTATTCAGAAGAGGCCGTCCTCATACAGTCAATAAAGTAACAAAGTAATTTTTACTCGGAGTACATTTGAAATGAGCTACTTTTTACTTTTACTTGAGTAGATTTTGAGACAGGTAATTTTACCTGTACTTAGGGACAAATTCATTAAAGTAATTATAGTTTTACTTGAGTAGAATATTTTAGTACTCTTTCCACCTCTGTTTATATCACGATTTAACGAGAAAGTTTCTCGTTATACGAGATACTGATCCTCAATTTTTTTTCCTCACACTGACGGTAACATGCTTCCGTATTTCAGGGCCCATGTTTGTGTGACTTCTTTCATTTCCACTAATTCTGGAAACACGTCCCACTGCTGCACCAGTCACAGAATAAAACACACATCTTCAAATGTTTGGAGACACACACACACACACACACACACACTCACGCACCATAGTATAAAACGTCTGAACACCTATTACCAGCGACAGTTCCAGTACGCTACACGACAGACAATAAAACATCCCGGGCAAAGTGATCAAATATTCACCTTTACACAACGCAGAGTGGCTTTTTTAAAACATATATAGCATACATATTTACTCCTGTGCCGTTTCATTACAAAAAATGATTCGTTTCACAATATAAAACCATGTAAAATCATCGAGAAGTACTAAAAGACTGGATTTAGTTTCAAAAAGGATGTTCTGTAACTGAAAATAAAGGCTTTAAGTATTGCTCTGAAGCCGTAATGCTGCAAACGTACTCAGACGGTGGTGAACGTGAGTATTGCTCTGGTTCTGGGGTCCGAACGTCCTCCCCCGCTCTGATCAAACAGTTCAAGGTCTTATGGCACTTGACAGTTTGTGTCTCCCACTTTTGTTCTCTGTAGACTGAAGGAAAACGTAAAACAACGAGACTGCACCAGTGATGGATAAACAAAACAACTTATACAAAGGCAACCTGTGGTCTTCTGTTTAAAAATGCTAGATCAAACTCACACGGATGAATTATACAAATATCTTTAAGATTCTCCCTGTTTTTGCCGTCGGTTTGATTTTTAATGCTTACTTTGGTTAAACAGCATAACCACCACTTTTTTCTTCTTACAACAGATGAAAGTTGTTTTAATTTAGCCTTCTTATTGCTCCCAGTTCTACTTGGATTCGTTTTCCAGAAATATGTGAATTTCCTTTCGATTTTCCTGCCTCGCAACATGCCGAATGCATTTCTTCACCGTCCGAGAAGCCGTGATGAATTTCCCGGCTGCGTTGCAGCCTGATTCGGGTGTTTTGTGTGCTGGTGGGTCGAAGCAGCACTAGATGATTTCCTCGTAGGGAAAAACCAAACCAAACACCGCCTTGATCTACATTCGTCTCCCCAACGAGAAGCACGTAACACTGTTCTGCTGATAAAATGGCCCGGCAGCTGGGGGGAAAAATCATTTGAATAAAAAAGAAAAAACTCCCAAAATGAAGAAGCAAACTGGAGGACAGAGGAAATGAGGAGGGAGCCCTGCCCCCTAGTGGCCACCTTTATGTCCATTTGCAAAATAAAACAACCAGAACCTTAACTGTTGATCAGTGGTTCAGTTGAAAACTTTAAAATAATTAAAAAGTCTTTACAGAGACCACAGTATTCTCATCAAAGCACATTTTTAGGTTCTTTGTATAAAAATAGATATATACCACAGTGATGGCCTTTTGACGACATGTACTTGCACGCGTTTGCTGCTGCTGCTTCACATGAGATCCACTACATTCAGTGGTTTTCCCCGTTAAATCGAGGCAACGCGGACCTCTGAAGAGCTAAGCTATAAATAGTCCCAAAAGGTGTCTGCAGATCAGTACAAAAATATGACGGTTTACATCCATCTGTGTTCTTTCATGTGCTCACGGGTGCAGCAGCGTCTACGCCTGCGCGTCTCTGACGATAATTAAATCCACAGTGGTTGGAAATGTCTTCAGCAGAGAGACTGCATAACCATGATCGATATTCACAAAGCTGTAGCCGTTTGCCTGCAAAGAGAAAACAAAAACAATGAAAAACCTGAAGCAGCTGTTCCAGATTTGGCAGGTTTTGATCAAACAGACCTGAATTATTTTATCTCCAGGCTGAAGAATCTTGGATGCCGGTCCTTCAGGTTGAACCCTCGTCACAAATATACCCTGAAGTCACACAACACAGGAAGGTGTAACTAGTGGTTTCTATTAAATGCTTTTTAATGGTAATGTGCATTTAAAAGAAAAAAGTGGCTTTACATTATCGTCGGGACGGAAGGGGTTTCCCCGGCCTCCTACTCCTCCTGATATGCTGAAACCCAACTCTGGATTCTTCTCTACTGTCAAATGGATCTGAAACACACCCACTCTCTTTTATTAGCCGTAGTTTCACACAACCACCCCACATTAGGAGTAAAAATAGGAACAGGAAGCTGCAGCTAACGTTGGGGCGGATTTTCCACCCAGACTTCCCAATCCCTCACCTCTTTCTGAGGAACGCGAGGAGGCCCGACGGGCTGCTGGGAGACTTTGAGCATCAGATAGTCGATGAGCTGCTCTCTGGAGGGGTGGCGAGCCACAGACGTCTGGCTCATCTGAGGACGAACAGAAGGACCCATCTGACCATTCATCAAAGGCACCTAATGAAGAAAAAAACCCTCAAAGATCAACAAAACGTTTGTTTTACTTAATCAAATGAAAACTTGCATTAATTACTTTTCTGTGGGGGTCCATGCTGTAGCTGGGCGGCCCTTGGGGAACAAAAACATCATCCTGAAAGGGAAAGTGTGGTTATTATAGTCCTCCATCAGCCGTTCAACCGACATACAGGACATGGATCGAGATGAATGTCTGATTAGAGGAAAAACAAGCGGAACTTTGTTTTCACTGAATCAATAAGCAGCAGGTAAATCTAAATAACTCGCTGGAAGTAAGGGACAGCTTTGTGTCCAATACCCACGTTTACATCACTCAGACTCACATATGAAACTTACCTTTCACCAACACACACAGTCAGAAGTTATGGAGGAAGTCTGAGGGGATCGGGAGACGACGAACGGGCAAAATGAGCTTTGAACGTGGAGTTAAGAGAGGAAGCAGAGACCCGTCACAGTCACAGGGTGAACAGAGTGCGGTGGGACGGTGAAGAACACGAGGAAATTAGTTAGGATGGTAAAGAGCTCTAAAAGGGGCTGTTTGGTCACATGGTTCTACTGATCTGGTGCCTCATTTATAAACGCGCTCGTGCACACTTTGTGACTTATGAAAAAACGTGACGGGAAAACGTGCACAACTTTATGCTAACTCTGAACTTGGTGCACGCACATTTGGGAAACCTGGCAGCGCAGCCAGTGAGATGGTACGTTAAGTGAATTTAAGCCACTTTTTCAGACCTGTAGACTTTTTCAGGCATTTGACACGATGTACGATCCACCAACTGACATGAAATTATTAGGGGTGGGAATTTAACGCGTTAATTATGATTAATTAATTAGAAAAAAATAATGCGTTAAAAAAATGAACGCATTTAAGCCCGAAGGTCTCCCAATTGGGGGAATGTAGAAGTTTAGCAGCAAAATCCATGCCCTAAATATCAATCTTGTCAAGCTGCACCTCTAAAGAAAGATCAGAACTTTGGCTACAAGACCATGTACACCTTTCTTATGTGCTCCAAACACAACTAAAACTACAACTAAATGAGTGGTCAGAAATCCGTCTTCATGTGTTTTTGCCTTCATTTCTGTCTCTAATGATGCTAAATCAAATCAACCCATTATTATTATTATTATTATTATTATTATTATTATTATTTTAAAGACAATACCATTATCAAAATGTACTTAAAATAGTATTGTACGTTTAGGTCAGTCCTATTTTTGCCAGTGATATACATATATATTTTTTTCTCCTGTTTTGAATTAAATACAATTTAAAAGCATTTTTGTAGAAATTAAAAGAGCTTGTGTTTACAATAATAATGTCAATGACTATTGTTTGATTCTCTGTCTCATTATTTTTAATTGTAAAAAATTGCTTTCGGGGCAAATTTACTTGAACGATTAAAATGCGATTAATCAAGATTAATTAATTACAAAGCCTCTAATTAATTAGATTCATTTTTTAATGGAGTCCCACCCCTAGAAATTATATAAAAAAGACTGAAAACGATGATTTCCCAGGGGAGAGAAGATTTCTCCACCGTTTCTCACTGCTCGCCATGACGCCACTAGGTGATGTGCAGGAACAAGTGGAAAGCAGCACGTCAGTGAAACTTCAAATTAAATCAGTTTTCAAAATAAAAGTTTGTTTCATAAAGTTATTCTATCGATTTTTGCATTTTGGATTGATGACCATATAATTGATCAACCTATGTTGACCATATAATCGATGATGCATCTATGTTGGCCATGTGATCTTTTTTTGCTGAGCTTAGCGTTTTAGTAAGGATTCTACACAACGTTTTATAAATGAGGACCCTGATCTTCTGCTTATGGACAGAAAAAAAAAAAAAAGTGGTTGAAGGTTTAGAAAACTTTGTTTCCGTCTGAATTCTTTCTGTGATTGAACCACTGAAGGTCACCAGCTCCTTTTAAACACCTCAATGTCATTTTACAGCACGAAACATTCTTTAGTGATGGGAAATCAAGCGTTGAGAAACTCATTCGTCTATGAAAGCACAAGTGACAGACATCTTGTGGGTTTAATCATTTCTCGTGTCGGGGGAGAAACAAGGAAACAGACATCTGCCTTAGTTTCAAAGTGATGTGAAACCGTCAGCAAACGAAGCCCTGGTGTAGTCGGGGCTGCAGGAGCTAACTACGGTTGGGCAGTACTCACGCAGAAGCTCAGGGCTCCGTAGGGCCGTCCGTCCCTGCCACTAAACACTGGCGGCCCTTGGCTGGCATGCATATCCTTACAGCTGCCGTAGTGGGACCAGCCCAGCGGGGAAGTATTGAAATGATAGGAGCGAGAGAGCGCGTTCTGACGACACGGCCGACATGCCAGAGGTGGCCATGCAACCCACCAAATGAGTGACAGACATAGAAAGACACAAACAAAACATTTGCAGCAAATTCTCACCGAACATGCAGCGAATCAGAGGAGCTCTATACAGGTATGGGTTAGTAGACTAAAATAAACCCTTTAGTAATGGGACAGCTTAACAAACCTTTCATTTTAACGTTACAGATAAATATGCATTTGCTTTTTCAAGAGGACATATGTGCGTGTATTCTGGTTTTAAAATGATTTCAACTGAAGATGTTAAATCTGTGTGGTGTTCATTCTTTCCATTTTCAATTAAAAACCAAAAATTAACTTTTGTTTCTGAACAATAAAGGTTTTGTTTTTCACAGCTTTAACGCTCAATAAAGCTGGTCCTCAACAGGTAAACGGCTCTGTGTTCATTTCCAGGTGTCCTACAGAAACACCGTTAACTCTGATTGTTACTCATCGCCACAAAGATCCGTCTGCTGGAGACAAAAATGGCTCCCGAGTCCATTAACTATCACCTGTCCACATAAATGAAATATTCAAATCAAATGTAGTTTTTCATACTTTTGATTAGAGACCAAAATAAAAACATGAGAAGACCTTCTATCTTTTATCCAATTAATAAACAAAACGGCCACTTTTTCATTTTTTTGACATTTGGTTTTCTGTTGAAAATGGAAGGAAATTAAACTTGATGTCCTTTTTGAAAGGTAGTAACACACACACACACACACACACACACACACACACACACACACACACACCATATCTGGTAAAAGTTGGAACATTTTAATCAAACTGACATATCTCTCTTTTACCTTTTCCATTTTCTTGGCCTCGATGTGCCGCATCACCTGGTCTCTCCAGTCCGCCGGCACCCTCCCAGATCCCACCCCTCCCGGTACGGGTCCCGGCCCGTCCAGAAGCGAGTGCTCAGACTTGAACCTCGTGTTGGGCCGCTTGCTGGGGCTGCTGTGCTGGTAGTTAAAGTCACTGACAGACATGGTCCGTTCTGGAAGCTCGTGGGGCTGTGGCCTGGTGCTGACAGGCCTGGAAGCTCCGGGTACGTCGATGCTGTAAGTGCGAGCCGAGAGGGGCCTCTGTGCAGCCTGGCTCATCGCCAGCGGCCCCCTGGCAAGCGTGTGAATGTCCCGGTAAGTCATGTACTCCCCCTCGGGTAACTGCATGCGCCGCGTGTCGCCCGTGGTCACCGAGGAGGAGCTGCTGCTTTGCCGCTGCAGAGTGCTACTTCTTGTTTGCCCGCCTGTGGAATGAAGTCTCTCCATAGCCCAGTCTCCTTTGGGAGGCATGGCAGGCGCCCTCGGCTGGGGTTGCAGAGGGTAAGGAGGCGCCTGGTTACGGTTGGAGTAGTTGGTGTTGGCGAGTGAGTGTGGATGAGGAGGGAGGTAGCCTTGGTGCTCTGGTGGGACGCCTGCCCTCTGGGCCCAGAGGGCATCTTTAGGCACGGCACTGCTGCTTGTGTACTGGATGTTGTACTGAGGGGGCGGTCCTCCCACGCCGGAGGAGGCTGGGTACCTGCTTGCGCCGGCGCTGGGCTTAGAGGAGGACAGCAGCTCGGAGGAGGAGGTAAAGGATCCCGGGTAGACCAGGAGGTTCTGATCATTGAGTAACTGACCTGCTGACTTGCTCCTAACGATGCTCTGACCCTGAGCACCTGGACCCGGTCCAGCCCCCGTCATTCTAGTCTTTGACGCGGCTTCGTAAGAATCGTCATCCCCGTCGAACGAGTACAGCTTCATGCCGCCCGTCTCCATGTCACCGACGCTGTGAGCTTTTGTGACCTGCGTTGGATGAGACCTTTTCTCTGGAGACAGCTCCTCGGTGCTGCGGGACAGAGACATGTCGCTGCTGCCACTCACGCCTGTCGAAGCGGCGTACACAGCCGACGGCTCGTCTCTCACGCCTTCCTGCTGATTCCCATTCTGAAAGTGATCCGTGTTGTCGTTGCCGTGACCCTGCTTGGCGTTTAAACCCTCCCGAGTGCCGTCCAGCTGAACGGGGTTGTAAGCGGGCAGCTTGGTCACGTTCATGTTGATCTGGTCCCACTTGGTGTAGGGGTCCCCCATCCCGTTGTTCAGGCCCTTCTCGATGAAAGCCAGCTTGGCTTCCATCGACAGGTCGTAGTCCGGAGGCGTCTGCTGGCTTTTCAAGAGGGCCTGGAGCGACGTTTCAGAGCCGTTACCGTTATGGAGGAGGGGGCTGGTGTCTTTAGGCTGGTTCATGTTCTCGTCCTCTTCCCTGGAAACAGAAGACATTTTAAACCCCAGTGAACGAACTCCTGCTCCACGTTTAACGTGGAGAATTCTACTGACCGGCTCTTTGGAAGGAAAGGCATCTTGGCCTCTCTCTCAGGAGTGCACAGAGAGTTGTCCTGACTGCTGTCGGTGGTCAGAGACACGGAGTCGGACATGCGCGACGGTGACGAGCAGTTACTGTTGTTCTGGTTGCTGTTAGCCACCGTGTCATCCAGCAAAGAGTCGGCATCCTTCCCATCATCTGTCAGGGAGAAACGTTCCTGTTAGATTCACAGAATCAAGACTTCCACTTAAAATCTCTGGGAACAATCCCTTAGGATGGAACGTTACCTTTCTTGTCCTTACTTAGAGTCACTACTTTAGGCTGGTTGATGGAGATCTCGATAAGAGGTGGCCTCATCTCGGCTATCTTCATCTCCTCTTCGTCTGAGAGCTCCTCGGGGTCCTGAAACCAAACAGTATTCTTGCTAAAAGGTTGATCTTTGAATTTAAGATCAGTTTTTCTTGTTTGAGAAGTTAGAATATCTCTAAACACTTTTGACAACCTCTAGAGTGTCCTCGTGGTTCATCATGGAAGCTTCTGAGGATCTGAACAGAATTTTCTGAGAGCTGAAAGACTCCGAGGTGTCTTTGGATTCAGCTGCAGAGTGATTCTGGGCACCCGTGTTGGAGGATACCGGAGGCTCGATGCCAGACGGTACGCCATTGGGACAGGGAGCCTCTATCACCTGAACAAAAACAGACCAGGGACTGTTAGAAATCAAAACGGCTCACTTTCATACTTTATGAAAGCAAAAACGAGAATCTGACCTTAAGTCCAACGTCCTGCACTCCTATGTGGTTCCTCTCTGGTCTGAACTCTTTTCCCGACTCGTCGCTCGTTTCGTCGTCCTTCAGCCTGTTAGCCACCGACTGAGCCGTCTTCACCATGTTCTTCAGCTCGTCCGGGTAAGGAGTTGGGTAACGTTTCAGGTTGCCCTCCTGGAAAAGAACAAATACTTATTTGTTAAATTTAAGACATCAGTAAGTAAATATGTGAGAAAGCTCAGAAAGCTGCTGCCTGGATAGACCTGTGACCTTCCTGAACAAACACAGAATTCAGATCAGATCCAAACGTCGGGACATCATCTGGGTCATAACCCTGCCACTACTCCATCTTCCAGACCGAACACCTCACCGACAGCTTTAGTTTCCTCATGAACAGGTCTGACTCATTTTATAAACATTTTAGAGACACTGCAGTGACATCATCTTGGTTTGGGACCGAGTTTCCACCAACAACCACATCTCTGCTTCTGACCGGGGATGCTTCCGCTTCCTTTTAAAGCTCAAATCTGGAGTTTTTCCCTTTTGATTTGTGTAGGAATCCATAAAAATGATAGTCTTACCCTGTTACTGTGAAATAGTGTAGATAAAATGTCAGGTGTTTGTTTTACTAAACCCATCCCCGTCCCGTAGAAACCCATGAGATTTGAATTAAACGCCGTTCAGCACTAGCCAATAGCGTTAGACATCCACTCACGTAGAGATGTCAGAGTGTGCGCGAAAGTTTGAGGATGTACGTGGACTGATGCAGAGTTGGTGACATTTCCTATGAACAAGTAATTATTTAAAATATATATATATAATTAAATAAACAGCATAACGTGAGAATAATAATGGTAAAATAATGTTTTAGCTCTGTTGGTCGGCTAGAGGAGGGCATTCATGAACAAGAGGCGGCTCTTTTGGTCGTATATATGGAAGTGGGCAGAACGGCTTAAGGTCTAGTACATTTTCCCTCCTCTAGATGGTGCCATCGGAGGAAAAACTCCAGATTTCTGCTTTAATGGCCCAACTTTAGGGTCTTTAAAGGAATACTTGGCAGTTTTGGCTTGTTTTTAGCACCCCCTAGTGTCTCGTTAGTGAAATCAAAAGTAAAACTTCTCTCCTCGCTGTACGTTCGTCTTTTTAACACCTTAATCTAACAGCTGAAATGTCTCCTCAGCCTTCATCAGTGTCTACAGGAGCGGTTCATCACTAAATCAAACAAATCAGCTGTGTTCATGATCTAAAACATGCAGGAAGCAGACTGCAGCACCAGGCATGTCAGATTCTTTTTTCTAAGTCCAACATGGACTGGAGCGGCGCTCTGAAGTTGCAAGTGTGGTATTCTGGCCACAGAGGGCGGTGGGGGTCTGAGTAACATTTCTTTAACCCTGTAAAGCAGGGCTATTCAAATGGTGGCCCGCGGGCCCTCACCAGCTGGCCCACCTGACCCTATCCCCCAACCACCAACAGAAAAAACCCAGTTAAAATCAGTTTTTGCGTTTCAAAATTCCCACACTGATATTGCACTTGAACGCAACACCATCTTAGCAATCACAGGCATATATACGTAGACACCCGGTGGACTGGCACTGCCTATTGGAGCTGCCCATCTACATATTCATGTCTATGTCTGCAGTTGACCAATGAAAACACACCTTTGGGACGCCGCAGCAGCAAGACTCACTGGTTTCAACTTATGCTTAAAATGCGGATTATAGACTACACACCTGTTTTATTTTTGTTAACAGACCAAATAAAACCGGAGTTATACTAAAATAATTAAACTAAGAATGGGTTCAGTAGCGTTTTGTTGCTGAGGGAGAGGATGGCTGCTGCGTGATCTGACAGCAGGTGTCAAAAGGTGCGCTGAGGCGCTGTCACGGAGCGGAGAAAACACTGAGCCAGACATTGACGGCAAAACTTTAGATACTGGAGCGATCTGTGACAGATAGGTAGTTACTTCTCTGTAGTTTAGTGGTTTTATGTTTAAAGGAGGATGAGAAGGATGGATGTCCAGCAGACAGATCAGTTGTTTAGCTGGAAGCGTTTTATTCGTGGACGGAGATGACGGGAAACGTGGGTTTAGAGGTGGTGAGCGCATGAAGAGGTGGAGAATGAGGGACAAATGTGTCCTTGTTAAAAAGTCTCTGAAATACAAAAAAAGCACAAAATAAACTGAAAGTAAATTGTAAACACACTATATTGGACCGCATACATGACAATTTACCCCATAACTCACTGTTGCTGCATCTTCTTTTGTTTTCTGGAGGCTTCCCAAAAAAATCTAAAATCCGCTTTTAATCCAGCTTGGATGGAAAAATATGTGTGACAGAGAGCATCCTGTCACTGGATCCCGATTGATCATGCACCTGGGCTGCTTGGTCATGGGGATATCCGTTTGGCTGACTGGTTAGCGCGCGTGACTCTCACCCGGGGAGTCTGAGGTTCGAGTCCCGCCCGGGCACTCTTTGTCCACCTTGCCACATATGTTTATTTTGCTGCTATGCTATTATTGTTCATTTTCATTTAGTAGCTGCGATCGAGTTAATGCAGGTTAAAAACCATAAAAGTGTTTGTATTACCAGCTCTGCAACTGTTGAATCATTAAAACAATAAGAAGACGTGCATTGCTGTTATTTTAGTGGTGGAGGTAATAATATCAGTCAAAATATTAAAATGTAATATTTAAATGTTGTCAGTAAAATACATAATAAAGATTTGGGTATCCGGCCCTGAGCTGATCCACCATTTAGAAATCTGGCCCAGTAGAGAAAGTCATTGAATAGGCCTGCTGTAAAGGGTCCTTTTAGCACATAGTGGCTCAAGAAAATGATTTAAATATGTGAAAAAGTTGCATAGTACAGCTTTAAGTTATTCCTAGTAAAATATTTTCATGTCATAAAAAGATAGACTTGAGTTATTTAGCTTTTCATCAACATCTGTATAGTACTGGTATTTGACATCTTCTCTGTTATTTTGTGGGTTAGAAGCTGGGAGGTCCTCGGTACTGGGACTATTTAGAGGAACGAGTCGCTGCTGAGCAGGTCTGAGTCGCTTAAACAGGTGTGGCGACATCTTCCTACAGGTTGCATCATGGGGGAGGCAGTTCTGTTTGTGCTGGGAAACGATTAGAAACTTAAGTCCTGTTTTGTCTGACCATCACCCCCCCCACACCCCCCAGCTGCTTCTCACACAACCTGCTCAACCTGTGAAGCAACTTTCTGTTTCTATTCAGCCGTGACTAAACAACACGTTTAACAACAAGTCTGGAGACAGACTGAAGTGCACTGGGAGTGCACCATCAGTGACAAACAGAAGCACTGCACCCATTTTGTTTTTGAGAAGCTAAATTACACCCCGGTAATTCCTTTGCTTGTGTTCTGTTTCAATGAAAGAAAATACCTTCTGTTATTGTTGCTGCTGCTCGCACGCTTACCTAAACACCATTTATCTCTCCTTTTTCATGTATTTTCCTTTGGGACACAAACTGTACATCAGGCCAATTACTTGGACTTTCTTCTGTCACTTCGTACCCAACTCTTCATCTCCTTTATTTTAATTCTCCCCTTCTGTTCTACGTCATCATTAACTGGACATTTAACGTAAAACACAAGCAGTAAGAAATGTGCGTCACCAACCTTTGGGGGCGTTTCCCTCTCATCCTTGTCCTCGTCGCACTCGAAGGCCACCTGAGCTCGCTGCTTCCGCTGCTCCTCCCAAAGAGCCGGATTGAAATTTTCAGAGTCGGAGCGGGGGATGACTAAAACCAAACAGACAATAATATCATCCAGTTTCTATCAGCCTCACTTTGGCCACCAGGTGGCGATAAAGCAGGTTACAGAAGCTTTGACAGAACCTGGAAGAGGTAAAAACCAGTAAAGCTAAATAAAATCATATTTAATACCTGGAATTTCTCTTGTATTTGTTTCTTTAATTTAAAAAAATGCTGTAGAAATTCAGCTTTAGTTTCCAACGTGAACAAAAACATTTTTATTAAAGATAAAAATGAAACTGTTTAATGTTAACAGTGTAAAACATGTTCAACTGCAACACGAGCAAGAATCCAACAAGCTGCAAGGCCACAGTTATTATGAAACGGTTGCCATAGCGACTCTGCAGAATCATCTGTCGTGATGTGACCCTGGAGTACACAAACAGACGCTCATAGGTGTCTCGTACCCTCCAGAGACAAAGTGTGGTTTCCTGTCTTAAAAGCCTTGATTTAGCAACATTTACATACTTCTACACAAGATCTGACTTCTTATCTCAGTTAAGATCGGGCCTCATCACGAACCTTTCCTCAGCTTGGTACCTATGGAGGATAATGGGATCATCTCTTCACTGCAACGAGTTAAAAATCAAAGCCATGCGGCGAGAAAAACGAATGCGCAACTAGTTAAAAACAAGAACAATAATAAGAGGACATTGCTGACAGGAAGCAGAGCAGGTTTCTTCACAGATAAAAGCTTCAGTGGTGGTGTGACAGACCCGTTCTTGACTCATGGCCGTTTCAGTAGCTCAAACATGCAGATCCTGAACCCCTAATTACTCCAGAGCTCAGGTGCAACGGGATCAGTGCAAGCCGGCCGGTGTAATGGAAACCCAAAGCACAGTAACAGCTGGGAGCCTGACAACAAGACGGAGACTTGGGTTTCTTCTGCAGCTTCGGGTGACCAAGTCTCTCATTAAAGATGCAGTTAGGGATTCTTGTAGGTCACCTATAAGCTGGTGCTAACAAACACGGTAACTTTAGTCCCGGTAAAGCCGTAAAACACCACACCAAAACCAGGTCCTTTTAACTGAAACTTGCATTAATACGCTCGGTGACGCTGATGCTGCAGCCTCTAACATAGCTGATGAACAAATGTCCAAGTCTAGTTGTGAACTCACAGTCCTCGGTCCTGGTCTGCTGAGGGAACATGTAGTTGGTCAGAACCACTTTGGACGTCTCTGGATCCTCCTCTTTCTGGAGTGGGATCAGCGGCTTCGACTGTGGGAGACACGAGAGCACGCTGCTGAAAAAGCAACAGTTCTTCATAAAAATCATCACATCAGTATGGCAGAGGAGGTGAGAGGGAAGAGATACGAAGGATGAAGGCACACAGGAAACGCTCAGATATAATCTGTAAACAATAAACCAGTTTACAGAGCTTCGCTTTCATCAAACGGTTTATTCAGAAAAAGACACAAGGAAATATCTGCAGTCATGGCCTCATCCACCTTGGCTTGCGGTAGGTGAAAGACGGTGCTGATTAAACAGCCAGGAGACAGCAGAGTGCATCTTGGCTAATAGAAGCTAGCTGTTAGCATTAGCAACTCCACAACATGGCACAACTCATTCAGGCTTGTGCTTGTGGAGATAAAACATCAACGTTGCATTTTTTACCCAAGAATGAAGAGCAAACGGAGGCAACAGAGTTGTGTTGCTGTTAGCCAATCAGAGGCGAGATGTTTGCATATCATGAATATTAATCCTGGCATTTCCACACACCCCCACACTTCCTGAAACAGGAGCGCGAGAGATTTTAATCCCCACAGAAGATGACATGAAGATGACGAGGCATCGATTCATACTCAGGACCTCAGCACATTTATTGAGATAATGAGTGTGGGCCCACTTTAACAAGTTATACATTTAAACTAAAAAGAGTGTCTTCACAAGCTCAGACAAAGCTCCTCGGATGAGAAGCGAAACGTCTTCAAGAAACCAAAGAAGTCCAGTTGCCTTCATTTGAACCCCTTGGATCACCATGACCTGGATGACTGAGAACCTTCACCAGCATAAGCTCAGAGAGGTTTAAGCAGGAATGGTTTTTCTCCACAGCATTTAGAAATAGCTGCAACATCTCAGCAACAATCCATCAAGACAGTTCAACGGAGGCCTGGAAAAGTGCAGCTGGAACATGAATTAGCATGAATAATCGACTCAAAGATGTTGTAAAAGTAAGACAGTAAATGGAAATACATTACAACATCAGTAGAGTCGCTCAGCCTTCTGTAACATCATCAGATCTTTGTTTACTTCAGCTCTTCGGCTAGATTTGACACGTTCTTTCATAATGAGCTGACCAAAACCAAACATGCTTCAGTAACAGATGGATGCTTTATCTAGAGGAGAAAATGTTTCTTCCTTATCGCACATGCACGCATCGTTTTAAAGGTTTTCCTCAAAGGATGCAGATAATTATCTCATTTTTGGCAACGACTTGAGTCCCTTTAAACCGTTTTGGGTGTCGCCACGAATGACCTGCACGGCCGCTCGACACGTTTAGATCAAATGTCCTGGAAGTGGTTCCGTGCATTTCAGGTGTTTTCCTGCGAGCTACTTTAGCCTCAGCTTAGCTTCTTAGCTTAGCCTCTTGGATTACTGCAGAACTTGTTCAGAAAGTTTCCATCCCTGCAGCTGGTTTAAGTCTTACCTGGTTTTCAGAAAGCCACATCGCTGTCATCTCATTGAGTTTGGTGAAACTGTAGGGAAGATTCTTCAACCTGCAACAGCAATATTCCATCATCACTCTCCAAAAACCAAGTCGACCTAATGCACTTCTTTAGTTGTAAAGTAGGCTTTTTAATTCGATTTAGTGCATAAATTATATTTAACAAATAAAAAATAGAAGGTGCTGCACAAGGGCTGAACGATGGCTCGTTTTCTGATTGTTATTTCAGAAAACACGGTCTCCTGACTGACCCAGGATCTGTTGTCAACCCTTTCACTCCGGGATTTCCCCCGGTGTTAAAGTTACGGTGGTAGCAGCGAGCACCAGCACAGGTCTGGGTTGCGGGATGTTTTTCCCATTTAGTTGCTTTTCTGGTTTTTTTCCATTCGTGTAACGACTGATTTTAGGCAAGGCAATTTACCGTATGCAGACACAACTTCTGTTCCTTCAAAACATTTTCTGACGGCACAAACCGTTGGAGTTAGGATTTTTAAAATAAGCCTGTAAAATGTGTCGGTGTTCGTCGTTAGAGCGCGTTTTTGTGAGGAAAAACGTTCTATTCTTAGCTTTTAATGGTTTGATGGTATGATGTCATTTCTTGTGATGTTGTACATTTTACTGTACATCATGAACATTGTGCTGAAGCTTCACGTGAACAAAATCGTATTCAGTTTCCTAAAATCGTTCAGCCCTTCGCTGCACAGCTGTAAACAAAATGATTTAGTACATGTGGAGTAAATCAAATCTGAACTCGGCTTCGAGTTTTCAAACCAAACTATTTCATTTCTTGTCAGAATTTAATCTTTAAATCAGGATTTTATCATTTCAGATTCATCCAACCTGCTCACAAACTCGTTTTAACCGTTTTTACAACTCTTAGTCAAGCGTTACAGGCAAAGCTCCTAGAGGGGTTCTGAGAACAGCTACAGTAAAAAAACAGCATTAAAACTCATCTCTTATGGTAACTAATCTGCTGAAAACATCTTTAAACTTTCTAAACTTCATCCTCATATTGTTTTTTTATCAGAATCAGATAAAAGGCTTCGGTAGATGTTTGCGCTCTAAAACATACAACAGTTATCAGGGCGGAAGCACGTACCTTTTGATCAAACATTAAAAAAGATAAGAAACCATAATCAAAAATCGTTTTACGCTCGTAGAAAAAATCATTAAAACGTATTCAAGGCATGGCCGGATAAAACCTTAAAGGTAGAGATTGTGGTCAGCCAGTGGTAGCCAACTTATTTAATATCTAATTGATAAATCTAAATAAACAAACGAGTTTGCCCTTTGACCTCGCAGTGAGGTCAGACTCACTTGTTGTTGCTCAGGTTGATCACTTTCAGCCTCTGCATGTCTCCCATCTCCTCAGGCAGAGTCTCCAGCTTGTTGGAATGCAGAAACAGCACGGTCGCATTCTTCCAGTCGCCCAGCTGTGAGGGGAAACACACGAGGACCGCTGAGTCACGAGACGCAGCGCCGGCCGAGCAGACTCACAAACGCTGATATACAGGCTCACCTCCGGGGGAAGCTGGGTGAGGAAGTTGTGATCCGCAGCAAACGTGCGAATGCCGACGCACTGACCGATGGAGGAGGGCAAGGCTTCGATTTCATTGAAGCTGACGTCCAGCTCTTCGATTGACGTCAGTCTGAAGGCGTGAAGCAGAAAGGTTTTAATCATCCGCTCCGTTTGTTACAGCTAATGTACAGGTGGTTCTTTAATGCTAACATTTTTTACAAATTCAAGCAAAAAAAATAAAAAAAAGTAACTCAACAATCAACCTTCTCTTTATACAATTAGATAATGAAATCCACGGAGAACAAGATCAGTTAATGATGCTCAAAAATAACTAATAAAAACTTTATAACAATGACCAGCAGGCGATTGGATCGTCATGGAAACGTCATGACAAAAACATACATTAGGGATGCAGAAATGAGCAGGAGTATCAAGAGTAGCATCGTCACGATTCCCGTCACACTGGAGGAAGTTTTCAACAGCTAAACTCTTAACAGGAGCTCAGCGGGGTCTTAATCCCAGCTGGGGAGGGACTAACGGGAAAAAATGGGATAAATTACTGGAGAAGTTCTTTGTTCCAGCACTTTCAGAGAACAGGGTTCAACTCTCACAAACTACATAAAAAATAATAAAAAAAAGAGCTGGCTTCAGCTAAAATCCTTGCATGGGATTAAGCTAAACCATAGGCTTTGTCACATAATCTGTGTCAAAGTGCAGAAGGAGCTGTATGCTGTGACATAAGGGATAATTGATGCTGTTTGGAAACAACTCTGCAGTATTTTCTCTCATGGGTGAAGAATTAAAGTTACTGCAGAAATAAAAATCACCCGTGGATTAAAAAAGGGGGTAAGGGATGTTCATTCAGCAGCTGGATTTACCTGTCTGCTGCACATGATCAGCCTGAGAAAAAGGGCCAGTCTCAGTCCTGACTCTGGGAATCATCTCATCAAACCTCACAGGATTATCGTTTCTACGACCAGTGGCTGAATAATGAAAAAAGCACGATAATCCAGACTTTTAAAACACTCACCCTCCGATGGAGTCTGGCAAATACATCAGCTGGTTTTCATCCACTTTCAGCGTGCTCAGTTTCTTTAAGGAGCCTAGAGAGCGGAAAACATGAGACCGGATTAGAGAGGACAACAACAACAGGAGCGGTGTCCCCGGGCTGGTATCGATCAGCCATTACTGTTTAACCACTAAAGAGGAGTGTCCATTAGAGCAGCTAATTAGGTTCATTACAACTGACATCAATACAGTAATACGCCAACTAGTAATCAGCCCTCATATCGACCACGACGAGCAGCGATTCAGCTGATTTTATTACCCTTGTTTTTACTCCTGCCCAGGAATAGTGAGTAAGCGCATTAAAAAAATCTGTCTGAATAATTAGAATCTTTTTTCTTTTTTGTTCACATGGATTAAAATGAAAATCTGACGTTTTAGGCAGTTTTTATTCATTTGGGGCAATAAGGGTTAATAAAATGTGAGATAATAGAAAAATTATATTGGTATTAAGGTAATGATGTAAAGCCTACTTTACACAGGAAGCATCAGTGGAGCGGAACGTCGCTGCTTCAATAGAATCCATTATAGTCTATGGGGTTGCTAACAATTGCTATTTTGTGGGTCTGAAACTTAAAAATTTGGGAACCACGGCTCTAGATCTCCCTCTAGATCGGTGGCCCTTCAACTGGGATCCCTGGACCGTGAAGCACAGGTGGTGGGACCTGAAGATGCACGGCTTATGCATCTCCTGGAGTAGAGCTAATTGGTGCAATTCACACTTTTTTTTAAGTGTGTCCACTTTATCAAATCATACAAAACCAGCATTCTCAGGTCTGACGTCATCTAGAATGACAACAAAATCCTAAAATGTGTCAAATCAGGTTAAAAAGGCATCACATCATAAAGCAAACAACCAACAAAAGAAGTGAGAATTACACCAGAAAAAAAAACCCAGATAACTGGACTCCTGCAGTAGATCACTGATCAACTGTCCCTGATCTACACATCGGCACATCGAAAGAATAAAGATAAAGACATTTGGAACGAGTTTCTCAGCTGCCAGCGTTTCACTCCCATGAATGATCATGTTTGACTCCTACAGAATAAACCTGGTGAACATTTGCTCAGATTAGAGGTGATGCATCATCGTTGGAAAAGTAAAAAACAAAAGATCAAAGTGACTAGTTGTGTTTAACATAAATAAAACACTTAGATTCTCTGGACGTGGGACAAATGATACGGATGTAAAACGGTCGATTTTAAACTCATTTATGAGAAACAGAGACTTACTAGCAAGTTGAAGGACAAAGAAAACCAGCAAATGGTTTTAAATCTAAACACACACAGAACCCAGAAAAGGAGCCAGCAGCTCAAAGCGAGCACAGACGTGTTCCGTAACGGATTTTCTTTCAATAAGACGAATGTGAAAAGTGCGACGTTCACCGATGGAGCCGGGCAGCTGAGTCAGAGCGTTGTTCGACAGCAGGAGGTCCTGCAGATTCTCACAGTCGGAGATCTTTTCATCAATCATGTCCAGGTTGTTCTTCGACACGTCCAGGTAGACCAGCTGTTTGAGTGTCCCCAACATCTGCACAGACACGAGGAATCATAACGTCAGAAAAGCTGCAGAAATGTTTTTTTTTCTAGGTAGCATTAGGAGACGAGCCACAGCAGATACGTTGGTTTTATTTGCTCCACTGCTAATAAAAGGCCAGTCTGTGATTACAGCTGATGCTGCTGAAATGCTGCCAGGAGAACTAATGCTGTGACCCAGTTACAGCGAGCTGGAGCGGAATTCAATCAAGAAAATCAAACACAATGAATTCTAAACACACTGTAGTAAATCATACCCCAGGCAGGAACGAAAGTTTGTTCCCGTCCATCCACATCTCCTTGAGTCCAGTCAGGTGCTCCAACACCTCCGGCTGCAGGTGCACAAACGTGATGATGAGTCAGATATGAAGAGAAACCAAATGTATAATAAACATCAGGATTTTGCACGTGTGCTCCAAGAGTTCTCAGAGAGATCAGGACAGGAGGAGAGGAGGTCACCTCCAGAGGAAGAGCGCCCTGGGCATCGAGCCCGTCTGATACTCACCACTTCAACGAACTCATTACTCCCCAGGTCCAGCCTCTCCAGCTGTGTGAGCTTCTGCATGCTTCTGTTGACACAGGAAGGTCCAGACTAAAACCACTCAAGTAACACCAGGAAGGTTTAAATGGACGTTTTGGTCATTTTCAAACATATTTCTGTGAAGAAATGTAATTTTCTTTTCTTTTTTTTTGCCCTGAAAGGCCTCTGTTCAGAGAAATAGAGTTTACAGCCTTCAGGACCTCAGTTACATTTGATTTTTTCAAAACTAAAAATCATATCACGATATTTTTTATATCAGCTGATATCGATACGCATCACGATACAAAACAAACCACTGTTTTTGTCAATCTTTAATGTTCTCTGGTAGTTCTAAGTGACATTTGAAGACATCAGAAGGTTGTTTTTTATTTTAATGTGTTCTCAAAAGCTGAACATGTAAAAAAAAAAAGTATATTTTAAACTAAAATCTTCAAGCATTTCAGGAGAACAGAACAAAAATGGAAATATTCTTGATGTCAAACAAAAAAGGCATTGATACATAAATTCTCAAAATCTATGCATTTTAAATATAGGGTTTTTTTAGAATAAGCAATAAGAAATATAAAAAAATAATCCTTAATATCCTCTGTGCAAATTTAGACTTAACTTCGTCACCAAGAAAAAAGCAATGAAAAATTCCCTGTTTGCATTTTTGGATTTGGATTGTATTAATAGTCACAAAATAAGAACTGTAATAATGCAATATAATAATGTTTTGCCTTTTCTTCAAACATATTCTTTAGAATTTTTATTTTTACTTTGGTTTTCTTGTTAAGTTCATTTAATACTTCAGTGGGATGTAGGGACTTTAGATATGCTCTACCAATTGGTTGACCGGCCAGGTTAAGGGGCTACGCCGCTTTCAAAGAAAAAATGTCAAAACAATAAAATAGACTATCTATGCTCGTAGAGAAAAAGATATTTACAGTTTCTTATATCCTCTGTGTGATAGCTACAACACATTCACTCTGTCTTCTTTTTTCCCAGTGAAGTCCTAAAAGTTACCAGGAGACTACAGCTGCACAAACATTAGCCGTTAGCGCATCTGGCTGCTACTGTGTGACTCTATTCCAGCCACGTGATTGGTCCATGGAGGAGCAACACTTGTTATGATTCAAAGGGGTTCGAATGAAGGCAACTGGACTTCTTTGCCTTCATTCGAACCCCTTTGGATTACCATGACCTGGATGACTGAGAACCTTCACCAGAAACTTGTTATGATTCGACAGAATCACACCTTAAATAATGGAAAACGTGACGAATGCCAGCTTGCCCCCTAGCCTCGCTCCAGAATATTCTCCACACATTCAGGTCACAGCCTCACCCCCCCGCCATGCTGAAAACCGAGCTGATAATAAGAACAGGACTGCCCCGATGCTTACGCTTTTAGTTTTCTTGATCCTCAAACAAAAAAAGAGGAATGAGTTTATCTCAAATCCAGATAAACATGTGATAAGAAAAGTTTCTATAAACACACAATCAGTCCATCTAAGATCAACAGAGGTATTTAGTGGCTCATTTTACTGTTTTCATGTCAGCTATTTAAAAACAAATCAGCTCTGAGCTTGTAGCATTCAAGCTATGAATAGTGGAGAGTAAGCGTTCCCGAGGCCCGTCGCTGTGGAATCATGTTTTGTTTTAATGCGTCTCATAAAGCAGGAATGTCAAACATACGTCCACGAATTACAGAAGTAATTTAAACCTATTTGGAGTGATTCACGACTACCAAACCGAGCATTAAGCAGCTTATCACGTCCGTACATCGACGCTGGCAGGAACTCAGAGGCGGGGTGAGCTGCTCTGGCTCAGACACAGAGTGAGGTCACTGGAGGGGTGGAAAAAAGAAAAAACCACAAAAACTTGTGACCCCAAGTTGTGAGGAACACAGCAGGACTGTTTAAAATGCCTGCATGCCTGGGTTATGCTTGTGTGTGTGTGTGTGTGTGTCTGTACGCAGTGGGAGAACGCCAGAGAAAGGAGATTTCTATATGGAAGCCCTGAAAGGAATTCTGCTGCGCCTCTTTTGTCCACGCGGACATTTGTTTACATCTGTGACATGCTTGTGTGTTGCTCTGGCAACGGTCCAGATCATCCGTCCTTTTCTTTGTCGGGCCTCCAGCTTTCAACAGGTCTGGCCTCCGTCACGTAAACACGGCGAGAAGAAGATCCGCCGCGGCTGCGCTCGAGTGACCGAGAGACGGCAGCGGGATGACAAAAGCAAACTCGGCCACGGGGAGGGACGACTTAAAGGAAAAGTGGGAAGCGATACAGCAAGTGGAGCGTGAAAATATAAAAGAAAATAGAAGCAAAAGAGAGAAGCAGCTTCTGTGAAAAACACCTGGAGCCTTTTCTCCCACTGGTGGGGCGTTCGGGCTCCCCGTGAAAAACGGGAAATAATCCTCGCTGCTGTGAGGATTAGAAAACCTGTCACAGCAAGTGGCCGAGGAAAGGAGGTCTTTATGTAACGCGGGGGAATTTAATACTCCAGTCAGAGGTGTGGGAATAAAACACGGAGGCAGGAAGGAGGACGAGCAGAGATAGATGACAGGGGGTGAGAGAGGAAGGGAACAGGAAGTTCCTAACACAAGGACGACTCCTACGGTAACACGCCTCTAGGGCTGGCCGAAAGGGACCAGAAATTATATCTCCATTTATTTTAGTTCGGATATACAATTTATGTCCCGATAATATTCTTAACGAGGTTTTTATTTTTAAAAATCACGTCTCAGATGTCACACAGACAATATCTTTAAAATTCATAAAATGAATGTAAATTCCAGAAGTGGAAACTAGGGGTGGGCTCTATCATTAATACCCGTCAATTTTCCTTGCCTGGGAAAATTTTTTTAATCATGTTATGCTAATTTCACGACGTAAATAAATCCACTACGCAGCAGATTTCACTCACGTGGGTCACGCCGTGTGGAGTTCTTAAAGTCATGAAGGAAAACATGAATCTCACAGTAGTCACTCGTATCAGCGAGGAGGGAAAGATTCAGGGTAGTTTGAGGTGTTTTGTCCGCTGCAGGCCACCGTAGCTGTAGACCTGGTTACGTAGGGGTGTTCGGCAGAACATTACCCCAGAGGTTTGTAAAAGCTTTATCAGCACATGATCGACCAGACGTGTAAGAATACACGTGATGACCGCTTAGAGATCGGAGTCGGGGAAGCATCAAGCTAGCAGGAGCGACGCCTGCTAACTCTAGAGATTCACCGGTTGTATATTTATACTGATATAAACATTACTGGGTCATATTGGGTCTTATTTGAAAATAAACTCAAATTAAATGAACCTTCTCTGCACCTGAAAGGTAAGAAAATCCACCTACTTTGGCAGCATCTTTAACTGGTTTTCCCTTAGCTCCAAAATCTGTAGCTTTGTCAACCTGCAAGAAGGAAAATAACAAGTCAGAATGACTTTACTGTGTTCATTTAAACCACCGCCCAGTTTCATCATCTTTGTTTAACAAAAGTCAGCTTAGGAGCTGAAACGTCATCAATACAACAGCTTTTATAAACATCAGATCAGTCCCAGTGTGTGTGTGTGTGTGTGTGTTCATTTGTATGGAGTGTTCAAAAATGATCCCTAGAAATAACTTTTGTAGTCGACCCGATGCTGGCCGTCTTAGCTAACTAAAAATAACCAACACCAAAACTTTGTGCTACTCTGATGGTCCTTCCTAAAACACAATCCAGGGGCTAACAGATTTGCACAACATCTTTCTATACGGCGTGAGATTGGACATTGCATTATTTTTAAGGTTCTGTAACAGTTGCAGCTCTAAACAAATGTTGGTCCAATGGGCCGAGAGGAAAAACGACCTTTTGGATTGCAAAGGCTGCAGACCCTCGTAGGGGATAGGGTTATACGGAGTAAGGTGATTCGTTGTGGCGACCCCTGAAGGGAAACGCCAAAAGCAAAATAAGGTTTTGTGTTCATTCTTAATGGATATTTGCTACAATCTAATTATAAAATCCCCGATATCCTAACAAAGCAAGCATGTGCCGCTACATCCAGAAAACGACCGTTACAGGGAAAACTGACCTGCCGAAGCTGACTGGTAAGAACTCCAGGAAGGCATCGTTCAGGTAGAGCTGCGTCAGACTCAGAAGCTGAGTGAAGCCCTCCGGGAGCCTGATGACACAGAAGATCAGCATTCAGCCACACAAAGCCTCCTCAAAGCCGGTCCGATATTCGAAACGCGGGAAAGTAAGATTCCATGTGTGACTTTCAATTAAAATTTGCTCAGAGGCCGTCGTACAGGAGGGAGCGGTGCACTCACTTGGATATGGGATTCACGCTGGCTTCCACCACAGTCAGGACTTTGCAGTTCTTGATGTTTTCTGGAAACTCCTGGATACCTGGGGGGGGGGGGGGGGGGGGGGTGTACAGCAAAAGTCCCATCAGCCACTTAGAAACCAAAAGGACTGTTTGATATCTCACAGAGGGAAACTCTCCCCAGGACGAAAGGGAAACATAATTCCAGCAGTGATCAGGCGAAGGGACACCCTGCACAGATCTCCAGTCCATCACAGGGACACTCAGCCAGTCACTCACTCACCTAGAGCCTCAAATGAACCTGACATGCATGCTTTTGGTCTTTAGGAAGAAACCACACATGCATAAGGAGAATATGCTAACTCCACACATGAAGGCTGCAGCCAGGATTCAGACCTGCAATCTTACCGTTGTGAGGCAACATTGCTACCAATTGTTCCGGCATGCAGACCTAACCAGATGTCTCTAATGTTTCAAACACAAGCAAACGAACTTGACTGGTTTATTTTTACTTTTGTTTGAGTCTGCTGCCTAAAGAGCTGTGCAGACAGGATAACTGTATTCAAAATAAACACGATGTATATAAACAAGGTTCAGCCAATGTTTTAGTTATTCAGAGATCAATCTGAAACACTTTCACCTGAAAAGCCTCACCACCAGAGCGTGTCCCACTGAAAGACCAGAGAGTTATTTGATCGCTGCATCATTCAGAGAAAATCTCTGAAACTGCTCGTCTGAACTTGTGCAACTACTATCAGTGGTTTGGACTCATAAAGAGCTGTGACGTGAGATTTGCTAAACCTGCTTTGGAACCTCCGTGATGCAATCCAAACACGACGATAGTTGGGCAAATCTTTCTTGGAAAATTTGTTCCTCAATCATCAACAAAAGACAAACGCAGTTCCAGAAAACCAAGGTCACCGACGCGTAGCTGGTGCTGAGTTTTTCTGCTTCTGAGACTCATTTAAAAACAGGTTCAAAAAGAAAAACGTAACGTTTCAGCCATCAGCCATGAGGAAAAACATCGGTGCACAGTAAAACCGGTCCGTTATTTTACTTACTGTTTTTGCTGACATCAAGCTCCCTGAGGTTGATGAGGTTAGCGATCGCTGCTGGCAACACCGTTAGGTCATTATCTGGCATGCTCAGCCGGTTCAGTAACTGGCAGTTAAACAGTTGCTGGGAGAGGGGAAATAAACATGTTCATCTATAATTATTATGGTTAACTCATCATTTACAATAATAGGAGATCAGGTGTGCAAAGGTCAGGTGTGGGTATGAAAACAAAAAGCTGCTCAGAAGCTCAAACATCTGTCTGATGGTAGCTGGGTTCAACATTTGACTAAATGTCATCACGGTGAATTCTGCTGGGAATATTATTGAATATATGTATGAAAACTAAAAAACATCTGCACGTCTTACTTTAGGAAGCTCCTCGATCTGGTTGGCATCGAGGTAAAGTTCCTGCAGGGTCTTCTCATAGCTAAAGATCTCCTTAGGAACCGTCTCCAGGCTGCAGTGGGAGTAGTCCAGCGATGTCACCGCCTCCTCCTCACCCCGCAGGCAGCGGCACGGCACCAGCCGCACAAACAAGCTCCGCTTGGACATCCTCAGGGACTACAGAGAGAACACCAGGTGGAGTGGAGGATGAGCAACAAGAAGGTAAACGTGTCCAAAAATCAGAAAATGCTCTTTTTAGTTCGGATTTATCCCCCCCGACATTCCCATCTTTCCTTCTGAGGAGGTTATTCTACATCTATAGTGTCCAAAAAGTGTCTCTAGTTCCACTACAGGAGGACTTTTAAATGTATGCGCTTTCAGTCAGCACAGAACTGATTTGCCTCACAGCCATGTCTTAAAAAAATACATTTCACATTTTTTGAGTGTTTGAACTTTAACTCTTTGTGTTTCTTTAGGGAAGCCCAGGGGGAAAGGTTTCTGTTTCTGGGACTCATGGTTCAGGAGAGGCTGATATCTGATAAACATTTCCTGGAAAGCTGTACGAGGCGAACCGCTCCTATCCCGGTCAACACCGTCGTCGCTGCTCACCACACTGTAAACAGTCGTTTTATTACAACATCCAGGGATAATTGAGCAGGCCTGTTGTTCTTCAGCTCTTATTTTATTTGATGAACCACTGAACAAATATTCCATCAGTGTCCTGCCTAAACCGCACTAAAACGCTCCAGCTGTCTCATTTATAACTGAGCTTATCGAGCTTTCCTCAAAGCAGGTGAGGTGTTTAATCTTGGTCATTACATCACATCATTACATCACCCACAGGAAGTCAACGACTGAACGAATAAATCAGACTAATGAAATTAAAACAGCTATTATTAAATTACAACATAAGTATTTGACCCTTAACACCGTTGTTGACTCTGAAGGCAGAAAATCTAGAGACCAAGTCCTGTAACAATACATGGTTCAGATGAGCGAGTGTCTCGGAGTAAAACTACCACTTTTGGGGTTTTAGAGATAAAAATCTAACCTAGTTTTTTCCCTCTTGGTTGGGGGAAGTTTTCACTGCAATGCAGTTACTCAGAAATACAGAATTTGTTGAGTTACATGCAGTGCTTTGGAAACAAACACTGACTAATTCTTTTTTCCACACCAATAAAGATTTGTAAAAGCAGTGATTTGCAGCTCCTTTATGGATGTTCTGAAATCTAAATCTGAATTTCTTCTGCAGGCTTTTTCTTTGTTTAAACGCTGCAGGCAGATGAGCTTTATGACAGGATCCTGTTCAAAGTTTGTGATTGCATCAGCAAAACAGCTTTCCCAGGAAGCATTAGGCACCAAAGCAAAACAAAAAATACAAGCTCCTGATTTATTGGTGATATTTTTACAAAAATTAAGTGTTTTGAGTCTGAATTATGAGATATTTTATTCTATAAAGACAACGCTATCTGCTGGAACCACATCTTATTCTCCTCAAAATGTTCCTGCAAAGATCGCGCTTTTATTTTGTAGTTTAATGAACTAAAACTATTTAATATATTTCCTCCACAACTCTACAGCAACTCCACAGACACAATCTGCAGTTATAGCACATCGTGTTTGTTTAATTTCAAATATATTGTGTTGAGCCAAAAATGGTAGAATTGTGTCGATGTCCCAATATTTATGGACCTGACTGCATGCCTTTCCTTGTTCATTTGAACAAAAAATCATGAAAGATGCAAACAAACATCATGGATGAGTTTTATATACGTTTTTGTTGCAGCAGGAGAGAAAGTCACATAAAAAATGGCAGCAGACGGCAGGATTTTGAGTCTTATTTCCTGATATTTGGACATCTCGCCTCTGATTGGCTAACAGCAACACGACTCTACCACTGACTCAGTTTGCTCTGCAACGTTGATGTTTCATCTCCACTAATGACACAAGCCTGGAGGAGTTCTGCCGTGTTGTGGAGTTGCTAATGCTAACGTTAGCTTCTACTAGCTGAAACGTTCTCTACTCTTTCCTGGACGCTAAACCAACAACAGCCTTCCCCGTCAATTGGAATATTCTGATCCGATTCAGCCTGATACGAATGAAATTTCATTCCGATTGAGAGAGGTGGTTTTGTCCGATCGTCAATCCGACTGACGTCCATGTACACAGCCATTGGATTGTTGGGGTAAAGTAATGCCCAATCAGGATCAGGACAGATCAAAAATATGGCGCGCGGTAAACAGAAGTGGTCTGTTGCCGACGCTATTTTTTACTGGAAACACTACAGGAGCTCAACATTATTGAACGTCTCGATGGCCGAACGGCTAAAAATGCCGAGTTATACACTCAAGTGCATCTAAAGATGCAGGAAGCGGGAATTCACCGAAGCTAGAGAATAAGAAAATAAAATGCAAGGGAAAAGACGTGCGGACAAGATGGCGTTTGTTTACAATTTTTCTTCCGGGAAAGACAAGTCTGCACATGCTCAATCTATGGTGCGTGCATCGCAGCATGATCAGATCATTCCGGTTAGCGTCCATGTAAACAGAGATTTGGGATTTCCGATCAACCAAGATTTGAATGGGATAGGGGAAATTTGGCGCATGTAAACGTAGTTACTGATCATTTTCAAAAATATTAAGTAAAAATGGTTTCTCAGTGAACCTGCTCTTCAAGTGCAGGAGCCCCCCCCCCACAGTAAGCTACTCACAAGGCACACATGCATGTACACAAACATGAATGCTATAATCTGAGTCTGGGGTCGACACAGAGCTTTCCACAAAGTACAGTGCAGTAGTGTGGTCAACAGAGGCTTTGTTCACTGGAGCGTGTGGAGAATGTGACTTTTCCTCCCCCTCAACTTAATCGGAGTGCTGCCACAGCACATCACTTCATTCACAGCAACTCTTGGCAACGCTGCGATGGCCTTCACCTAAACTGCCCGAGTTACAAAATAACTCCTAAGAAGCAAAAGTGAGTTGTGTTCCACCTGCTGTGTCGCTGTGTGTCTCAAATCTGCTCATCATAACACCACGCACCATTATTTAGCCCATAATGGTGTTCACTGCAGGAAAAGTTTTTCCTGATTATGTAATATCAGTTTTCCAGAGAGACCCTTTAAAATCTGACTAAAGTTATCTACAATGAGGACCAATCAGCAGTTCCTCCGTCTCCATCTATGCATTTATGCACATCCCACACTGGAGAGGTATGTACAACCAAGAGGCTGTCGGCCTCCCACACAATCATTACCACAAAAGCAGACATCTCATGTATAAATACTCTGAGTAATCTGGTCTATCACCAGAGGGGCTGACGGAGAGCTTGGCTCCATTAACCCTGAAAAAAAAAAGATGACGCAGGTTACGTAGAGTGGGAGGAGGGGGAGGACTGGAAAAGAGGAAAGAGCAACATGGCTCAGCAGAGAAAGGGTGTAGTTGTGGGTTATCGTGAGCAACAAGAAGAAAAGCAATGGCAGAGAAAAACCAGAAGCCGTCATGAGAAATGGGTGTAGCAGAGGGCTAACAGGAAAGTGGTAAGGGCACATGAAAGATGATAAGAGCATGTTTAAACCTGCAGAAGAATCTGTTCAAATGAGGAGGACGGGTTCTAAATGACTGTCTAAATAATAAATCACATTTTCATCACTTCTCCCTTTTCCTTGCATTTTCCTGCGTATGGACACAGAACATCTGCTTTTCTACTTTTCTGTTTTTCTGTCTGCTTTGGGAACCCTTTGCACTTTGTCATTCAACAACACGGCTTTTGATCAAATAAAAGAAGGAAGGAAAAAAGAATCCAGAGTACAGTTGGACTACAAACATCTGACATACATCTGCTTGTAGTGGCGCCAATGATGAGAACATCAGAAACCCAATAAATGTCACACGTGACTCGTTTTCTCTTTTACAGCTTGTGTTGCACGGTGTCAGATGTGTAGCAAACGAGGGAACGGTAAAACAAAAACCCTCCCTCTTTGTCTCAGTTTTATGCATCAGGATATTTTAAAGATGATCTGATATTTTCCTTCGTCACCTTCCCAGGATTTAAGATATTAAGGCCGAGAACCAAAGGTATTGACTGATCCTCGTCATGTTTTGGGTTTGGGTTTTTACTCTTTGTTACACTTCCTTTTAACCACTTAGTACATAGGGTTTATGGTCTTAATGTCCTTTTAAAACCCTTTTAATTTTCTTTTATCTAAACTAATTAGCATTTTATTGTTCTCAGTAATGTCTAGTATGTTTTATTTCTGTTTTTAATGTTTTTTTTTTAGTTGCTTCCACTTTTTATTCCTGTTATTTTTCTTGTTCAGCGCCTTGGGCCCCCTTTGAGGGTGGTGGAAAGGGCTTTATAAATAAAGCATGATGATGATGATGATTCAGACAAAAGATGCGTATTTTCTTGATCTAGTTTTATACAGCCCAGTTACCCCTTTCCCCACTCATCCACCCATCTGACAACACTGGCAGCCCAGAAAGCCTTCATCACCAGATGATCGTTCCCAGACGGTGCGACATGAGAGCCAGAGGTTATTCTGGATACTTCATCACAATAACAAAAATGCAGAAGGCATTCAGCGTTATTCGTTCAACATTATGGTTCATGATGCTGAACTGATTATAAAAGTTTAAATGCAGAGTTTAGAAAAGCTGCAACCCCAGATTTCCATGCAAATATAAACCCCAACAGCCGTGTTGTTTCTGGTTTCTGAACTCAATTATTTTTAACTCTCAGCCACAATAAAGATTTCCACATAAAAACATTTTGCAGAGATGAAGTGGATACCTGAAAATGTGAGACTGGCTGTCTGAAGCAGCCCCCCCAAAGGTAATCTGGAAGGCAGAACACTAATGAGAACTGCACATCCCACAACCCAGATAGGCTTATCCACTGACCTACATGCTACTGGACCGATGTCTGGCTCTGCTCGCCCAGCTCCATCAGGAGCTTTGACTTTCTGAGCTAAGAAAATTCAAGACATGCCGTACAGAATCCAGATACGTTAAGCTCTGCAAAGATTTTCCTTCTTAGCCTACTTCTTTAAGCAAAAAAACATCTCCATGCTAGTAAGTGCTTAACCCGACCGCAGGGAAACTGAGAAGCTCAAGAAACAGAGAAGGAGCGAACACAAACGGTGGCTTTATTTATTCAGAAATGTCAGAAATGTGTGGGAATGTGAGTTTTGGGCATGTGACTGTGCAGCCCAGCAATGAACTTTGTGGCTTCCTCAGCGCAGCAGTGAATGATAAAGTCCAGCGGGCATGCCGGTTAGATTCCCGCGTTATATACACGGCCAGGAAACCACTTCCTTTTTACAAGCCTGTAACCCAAGAGCCTTGCGGGTCAACGCTGTTGCTATAGAAACTACAGTCAAGGGTGAAATTGGCTCTCAGACCCCCAAAGTCATCTACAACACAGCTGAACTCACTCATTAACTTGTTACTCACTACCCAACATCTTAGAGTCCCTCAACCTTGCCGAGCCGCTTAAACGATTGTGGAAAATAAAGTTCAAGACTATTTGGATAAACTCAACATTCAAAGCAGCTACCAGAGTAACTGTGTGAGTTTTCTCAGCGTGTTGGGGTTAAACGGAAACGAGTGCAGCATCTGATGGTGTCAAGCAGCTTGTGTTATTTATAGGACTAGTCTGGTCGATATGGCAGAATGTGATTAGTATGAGCTAGCCCTAGCTTTACCAGAACAGCTTTTCATCCAGATTGTAGCAGGCCGTTATGGGATTGCTGAGCTACAGCTGCAAATTTACATTCGAGATTAGAGCAACAAAAACAAAGCAGGACAAAAAAAAAGAAAAGACAGCAGCCTCCTGGGTGTGTGGTACAGCCTGCGTCTGTGAAGGAAGAGAGAAAAAGCCACTTCCTTAATGTGAGGCAAAGCAGCAACTCGGTCTTCAGCTTTAATTTTCCCTCTAAATCAAATTCTGTTTTATTTTTTAAGCCACTATTAAGCCACTCAGTCATGTATGGATGTTTAATACAAAATCAAATGTCAAATTACACAACCTTTGGTTTGCATAATCTACCATAATCCAAGTACGTTTCCACATAAACAAACACTGGATTAAGATACCGCATCACTGTGGCTGCAACTACAAGTCTGCAGAGGAAAAGTATTTTTAGATCAAATTATGCCATTAAAACACAATTATAGCAGCACTGAATTCATTTGCATAGGGATGCTGTTACCCAGTCCAGCATATAGAACATGTCCACTTGCTCTATATACGTGGCACCCTCCACGTTTAGGAGGCAACTAATTTTATGCAGAATTTATGAGAAAACCTTCGTTTGGGCTCATATGAGCGAGGCAGAGCCTCAGATTTTAACTTCAGGCTCTTAAAGGTTTTGTGCCACCACTATTTGACGTAACAGCCAATAAGAAAACTCTAATCAGTCTGCTTAGTGGTTGTGTCGTTTGGTCACTTTAGGTGGTTTTCAGTGGCTGAAAGGTTCTCCATAAAAAGCTTAAATTTCCCCTGCAGGCCCGTCCTCTCACAGCGTGGGCGAGTTCAGCTGTTTATCCTCAGAATGTGTGAAGCTGAAGTGAAACAAGGCACAGAGTTTCACTGAGTGCATATGCTAGGTTGCACTGATTTATTAGACACTCGCACCCAAACAGAACTACAAGCAGAGGGAAAGCTTAGAGGAGTGGTTGGTGTGAGAAAATTTGCCACAGCTTAATTTTTATATCCTTCAGGAGTTATTCAAACACCCAAGCACATAAGACCTCAATACCAGGCATACCCAGAAAAAACAACAATTCAAATTCATACTAAGGTTGGGCGATTTATAAAAGGTTTCCAAGAGAAGATATTAGTCAGTCCAACAAAAAAAATGATGGTGGGCGCTTCATGCCACACTGTGGGGACTCTAGAGGTGGTCTCGCTCTAGCAGGACACGCTAACGTCACGAGCATACTCGACGAAAAGTATACGTCAGTAAAAGCCGACAGACACCCAAGACAACAATAAAAACAGAAACGGAACGCAAGCATCAACACTTTTATTAGGCTCCAAACCAAACTCCAATGTGTAGCCTCCAATATTGCTAATGTTGCTACTGCTACTCTTGCATTATACACTCATCACTAGTATTTTGTGTCACTCCCTGGGTATATTTTTATTGGTCGATTGCAGACAGGAGTCGTAGGTTTTCTGACACAGCTTGAAGACTGTTGGAGACTGAATTTGGTCGTGAGAGTGCTCAATAAGCTGCCACTGGGCTGGTCACACTGGACGGTCACAGACCTGCCAATTACTCTCATGTTCACCGTGTTTTGTCACGATTCTGTTGATGATGAGAGATTTGTCTAGGACAGAAAACACAGTGTGGTCCATGCTTTTGACATGTTGTGGGCCTGCACTGAGCGCTCCTCCAATCACATTAGTTTTTAATCAGTTGGAGAAGTGGGCCACGAGGGGTCCAAATGAGAAATTTCCAAATGTCATTGGCTTTTTGACACGTCAATCAACAACTACCATCAACTTTCTGCACCTCAACTGGTTCAAGCCACAAGTGAGAATAGGGGGTGGTATTTTTGGCCTATCAACCAATAGCTGATGATTTTGCCTCAACAGAGGTGGTGGTGGTGGTGGGGGGGACCCATCAGCTGTTGTATCAGTAAGATGTCGAACAAAGGTTTGAAGCTATTATGACAATGCTAATGGAGGTTAGGGTGCAAAAGACATCTGCAGGAAATTATGAAGTTTTGTTTTTTTTTTGTGGTAAAATATTGGGGCTTTCACATCTGGGTCGGCACGGCTCAGCCCTGGTAGGTTAATTGTGTTCACACCTGGGTAATATGTGCATTTTTTGTGCTCAGGTGACCGGTTTTGTTGGACCTGCTGTCTGGCGGTTTGCTTTGTGCGAAGCCGACCCAACACACCCACCATATGCTGTGTGGAGGTAAGACTTGCTGTGGACTAATCATTTAAATGTAGGACATTAATTGGACCTTTGTGCATGTAAAAAGACCATTTTTGTTCTAGATAAATATTCTGTCAACGATACAAGGCTTTGAACAGTGAGTTAGAGATTGTTTTGAATTTCCAAGTTTGGCAAAAGTGTTAATCGTTTTCTACAGATGGTTGTATCATTGGTTGACATACATCATTGGAATCACAAGACTCCCGGCTTTCTAATGATGTATATGTTTATGTACATAGAGTGTTGAAGTGGATATCCCATCTGCGAGACTAAATCATAGGCAGAAAAAATGTCGCTCAAATAAAAATAAAAAAATCAACGAAGGGCTTTTATTCTCACTGATGGTCGATAAATTCATCCAACCGCCCAACCCTATCTCAAAGATCCCTAATCTGTAAAACAATAACTTCACAAGTCACTGAAAATGCATTTTAAGAGTTGTACCAACATCTAAAAAAAGACCCACAAGAATTTTGCCAACTCCAACAGGCTGAAAACCATAACCTAAATCACATGTTATTTTTTCTTTAATCTCAAAATAAATGAACTGTAAAAGTAACTGAGAAAGAAGGAAAGTGTCTCCACAAAAGAGTCCAACAGTAGTTATTCCTCTGTGCATTACACTGAACTCCAGCTGGCTCATTAGTTGACGCACAGCTCCTTAATAATGCAGAGGGATATTGGGTTAAGACAACAGTCTGCCAGCTAGAACACACAAAGCCTGTTCATGTATTCCATACATCCCAACCAAGATTCCAAACCACTACTTTCACTTTATCCTGACCCATCATTAGTTTTCATCAACAGCTAGCTGTCAAACCGTTGCACTCTTGTAAAGCTTGGGTACAGCTAAGAGGAAATTCCTGAACTGAAAAAGCAAAGGAAACGCAGCTGAAACTGGTGGAAAGACGAGCTCGTTTTCAGTATCAGTAGCAGGGAATGCAGCAAAAGGGGAACCTGAAGTTCCAGTTTTGGTCTCCCTCTGGCTTTCATTCTCACCAGTGAGTACTGGTCTCAGTAGTCTTGTGTGACTGTAGAAAACAAAACCATGATTGTTTTCTTTGAACATGCAGTGAAATGAGGGTAAGTAATCTGATCTCAGACAAAGAACTTTTTACAGCATCTTCCTGATCTTGTACTGAGAACAGACCGGTTGTGAATGAGTTTACCCACAGGGAGCAGATACATTCAGCCCCCTCAGACCCAGTCCTGTAAAGTGTCTTTATAAACGGTACAAAACAGTTATTCTTTCAGCACAATCTTGAAAAAACATTATTTACATCTACTACTGTAAACTCTTGACCGAAACATTTTAATATTCAAACCTTATCTTCTTCCACCATTCAAACAGCACCCATTGTTGATGTTTTATTCATCAGTAAGAGAAGCTAAAACAATCATTTTGATAAAAAATGAACAAGATATTAATTTCAGAAACAAGTCAATATGCAACATATAATGATGTGTTATTATGACTAATGGTGTATGTGTGAGGCAGAGATCAACTGGTGCTCCAAGGCCCATTTCCAACCCACATGCTCATCCCATTTGTCAGGCAAAGTAATAAAAAATTCATAAATCACACACAATCTGAGACAGGAATCAATTGTAAACCAATCAGAAAACTGGCATCTCACAATCAAACCAATACAAAAACTTGTCCACATAGAGGCAAGCTTTCATTTGTGTATTTAAAATATCCTCAAAATCACAGCAGTCTGTCTAGAAATGTCTTCATTTGCAGAAAACACCCAAAAAATCCACTGCTGAACCAGGCCTGTGTGTGGTGCCATAAGAGCTGTGAAAATACACCAAAAACCCTCAGAATGAAGAAAAGGAACAAGAAAAAAGGGCAAGACGGAGAAGACGAAGGAGAAGGGGAAAAGGAGGACAATAATAAAAAGGACAACAACGAGAACAAGAAGGGTCATATGCTAGGTTAGAGTTGGGTCTATGACATAATTTTAAAAAGGTTACACTGGAGTGGTGGTTTAAGATTTATATCGCTGGAACCAGTTTTCATAAACACTGCTTTTGTTCGATTGCAAGGCTGAAAAAAATGTCAGACACCACACGCCCAAAGTTCCCAAGTTCAAGTCTCGCTTTGTTTATATTCAACATCTACATTTGTCAGTATAAAAACGAGTCGGGGGATTAGCCTTTGTTACAAGGCTGTTTGTGGAATTGTAGTGGGATTACACTGCAGATGAGTTCAAATCATTTACAACAGCAGAAATCGATACGATTAAAACAGCCTGTAAATAATTCATAGAAACATGGCTAATGAGTCACACTTTCAATCCGTCATCTACACGCTTGGCATGACTTGTGATCATCTGAATGGTGGGTCAAAGTTTACATACTAAATTAACCAGCGAGTAAATCATTTCAGAAAGAAGCTAAATCTGATGTGGACGTTAAATCTGATGCTGAAGCTGACTCAAAAACTTTGCTTGCATGTAAAGAACTGGAGGCATTCAGACAGCCTGTGGCACACCGCTCACCGGCCAACGCTGATTTGATAGGAATGGTAAAATGCACAGGTCAGTGCTGCTGAGTTAGGTTGACTGTTGGCTCTGTGATGCCAGTTGCATGTTTTGAAAGCACTTACAGTCCCATGATCTCACCTGAGCAACCACAGACAGTCAACAACAAAATGTGCTTTTTAAATGCATGTTTATTATGGAACATTAATATGAAAGGCCATCCTCAGTCTATAGCCCTACATTTAATACATTTCCCTACAAGACGTATATAAACATTGGCTGTTGATATCAGCCCAGTTTTACTTACAGAACTGATACAGAAACGTGCAAAAATGTTTAACATCAGCCAATATCAACATAGATGCCAAGGCATCGTGCATCCCAAGCTACTTTTGTAGGGTTTGAAATTGAAGTGAAGATTTGAAGCAATTTGGTGGTTTTCTGAGACAGAATTTGGTTGTTTAACTGAATTTCAATCTAAATGTGACATTACTGTATTGTATTGTATTGAGTTGTAATTAGACTAGATTGCATTAAAGGTCCTATGTGGGATATTCATCGAAATCATGGTAAAAAAAATTGCGATTCTTTAGCGCCATGCAGTTCAGAGTAAGTATTGCGGCTACGGTGGCCCACTCAAAAAGGCAACAACTCCAGCGTTCACTCCAGCCATCTGGTTCGTTTTTTTGTAAAAAAGCATGAGATTGATTTATTTCCAATCTCTGTAGCCTAACCCACACAACGCATATAACTACTCAAGCAGTTAAAAAACATTTTTTAATGACTGTTCAGTCTTAATGCATAATGCCAGGCGTACCCCCCATCCCCCGACGAGAGGACGCGCACACCTTGATGTCTTTATCAACCATGACTCAACAGCCTAGCAGAGCACCACAGATAAATACTGAATCCCTTTGAGATGAGCCTCATAATTACTCCTAACGATTAATTCTCATGTTTCTGAGAACACCGATGGGCCCAAGGCAAACAAATGCACTCCTAATTTGTTCAGGCCTGACTCTGAGGTTACAGAAATACCACGGGACCTCCAGAGAACAACATTGACTTGGTAAGGGGACGTTTTATCTAAATTATTAAATTCGTAAAAGAAACTTTTGTCTTATATCTTGTGAGTGATGTTTAAATAGTCTGTCCTATAGTTTAAAGTTACAATGTGTAGTTTTTACCATTAATCTCTGGAAATATCCATTGAAATGTTGTTGAAAATGAATACAATTAAGTCCAGTTGTTGAAAAATATTGGTGGTTTCGTAACATACAAGCATAAAAATCTGGTCTAAAATACATATGTCGCGGGTCTATAGTCTCTGGGGGACGCCATATTAGACGCCATGTTCCCTTCTACGTGAGCCGGCTCGGGTTCCTGCGCCTGCCGATGACATCACACTAGATGATTGGCTGGACGTACGACTTACGGAAGTTACGTTACCATGATCGAAAACATTTAGACGGTAAGAAACATGAATTTAAAAACAAAACTGCTAAACTCTTTCCAAAACCTGTGAGAGAACGGTGCACCACTAGACCAGCAGAAGTGAAGTCCCGTCTTTTCAGCTGCACCCCCAGGCACGGAAGATAGTGCCGTTGTTTTTCTTATTTGGAAACCCGTGGACTCGATATCCAGACAGGATGGAGTTTCTACAGCCTCCACAAACAATAGTTTACCAAAATGAACGCAATCCAAAACTCGTGAACACACACACTGACTCAATAACATGGCCTCTCTACCCTAAAACTACCCACTCGCCACTGAGCTGAGGCAGCGCCTAGCTTAAAACTCCCTCTGGTTACGTCAAAGGTTAAGATTTAGAAAAAAAGAGCATTTTTAGAAGCTTTGCTGAGAAAGGTCACTTTTTACTCAAAAACTGTGCCATCATTTATTTTAAAACGAAATATCCACAATAAACATTTAAAATAGTATTTTTTGGACAACATTTTATATGAATAAAAATAATAACTTGCAATTTGCCCTTTAACAACATGCATAAAAAACTGATCAACAACAATCACTACAAAGGGAAACATCCCTTAAGTTGAGTAACTTTCAACATTAGAAGTCATTGCTGCAACAATATCAACCATAGCCTTTGCGTTATTGAAAAGCCACTTCCTGGCCATGACTGACAGCATTTCTGCTGAGATGTGCAACTAGAGAGTATCCTGTGAGGTGATCTCAACACAGCTGTCAAATGACACCTCGGTTTTGACATCCGAGCGGAAAAAGCCAAACAGAAGTTATCAAGTTCAGCCCTCAAAGCACAAAATTCATATAAGCGAGACAACGTTGCAAACCTGTGCATTTTTGATTTAGTGGTGTCCAAAGAAATTAGTCAACTCAGAAGAAAAGTGAAACTTGTTGGTGCAAGTATTATCTTGATAAACAAGGTTGAGTCATGAGATTAGAAGACAAGCAAACGAAATATGTGCAACATTGTGGGAGATGTTGGTAAAGCTCAGTTAATACCACACTTGTGGTATTTTTATTGTTTATCTAGGAAGTTATAAAAATAAATATTTAACCATAAGGATTAACAGAAAAGATATGCAGAAAAGACAGCAATGAAATATTGTGCTTTTAATTATTTTTTAAAAAGACCTCATTTTATGTATAAATCAGGATCAGCACCTTGAAAGAGCCCAATGCAATTTCATTATGCCTACAGTTGTATAATGACAACAAAGCTTTCAGATTCTAACTAAAACAGCATTTTCCCTTTATCATCAGACCTTCTGCATCCACCTCATGGCACATGTTTGAAGTCATCTCTCCTAAAAACAAACAGAACAGCAAAGAGCAGGAACAGGATGAACTGGTCCCCAGATGGCCTGGTTTGACTAAATATTTGCATAATGCTGCACCTTCAGTGTTGCCCAGCTAATTTGAAATCATGTGGGTGATAAAACTTCCTTCTGCACCTCTTCAATCTAAATAATAATAAAAAACACGTTTCTGTGACCCACTGTCGTCTGCAAACAGGAAAACATGGGCAGGAATGCAGAATTTGACATTAAAAGTGGAATCTTTCTTGTAAAATGCAGAGTTGAATTAGTCATTTGCTGTGATCTAATAGGTCTGAGGTTTTCTTAATTTATGTGTTTTCTACAGTGCAGAAGATACTATTTTGGTTGCTAAAGCAGCTCCCGTTGGGGTGTGATGTAACAGGAGGATGCATGTGGTGGTGATTGGGGGCATTAGTGGTTTACTGAGAGCCAATGAAAAGAGGTCTGCTGCAAGCAAGCTACACACAAAGCACAAAGTTTCTAGCAGAGACATAAATAAACAGTTTATGAACCAGGAGAGCAACTTTTCAGGACGTTGTGTTAGTGCACAGTCAGTCAGAACGGAAAGAAATATGTGATGACCCAAAATTCAGTAAGTCCCATCAGAACAGAGAGAGCCAGCTAGCTTTAGCCTTACGTTCAGCTAATCCGTTCACATGAACGCACACAAACAGAAGACATGAGTTTATATCAAAGCCTTGTAGAAGCACCTGTTTCAATGACGACACAGCTAAAGGTTGTCCTGCTAACCTAATGATGGAGAAACTACAGTCCCAACAGCATAATCAAGTCAGGCAGAACACATTTATAACAAACTGCTTCGTATCAAATATTAAAGTTATACATTTAAACTATAGGATGAATTTTAGATTCATCTGTGAAACATTTTACAAAAAAAGACATGAAACATTTAAGGGGAACAGGATTTGTTTTGTTTATGACTTACAGGCACCGATGCTTGTTTGAACACTTGGCACACAGACTTTGAGAAAACAATAAAATGGATGTCGTAGGACCAAGGTGTTAATAAGATAGCAAACTAGTGAGTTAAGACACCACAGGACAATCCTGCCTGTTGTGATGAAGTCAATAAAAAGTACCTTGAAGGCAGATCACTCATTATCTAGGTCACTCCCTTTGGTTTCCAGGAACACGAAATGCTGCTACTTACAAAATGATAAAAGAGAGATCTAGTCGTCTTAAATTAACAAAATTCACAACAAAAGTGTGTCGCTGGGCTGCATGTTGGTGTTTATGGAGTAAAAAAGAGCCAGATATCTGCTACAGCTGCTTGGCTGTTTGCTAATGTGGGCAAGAGAAACGGAGGGAATATGATACAATTTGCCAAGACTCAATAACCAGGTCAGACATATTCAGGTCAGTGCCGTGCATTCATGTACACAACAACCACGTTTTCCTTTCTCCCCATCCTGCAGAAAGTGAAACAGATGACATTTCCCCCCCACTGATGTTATCCGAGATGAAATTCAGCTCATTAGATGCTGTTTTAGCAGAGCTTGCAAACAGATGGGATTTTCTATAGAAAAAATAAACATGTTCTAAAAAAGCAAAATGTTGCCATGTGATTTTTACAGTTTTATTATTTTTAATAAATGTAAAAAGAAAAGATTGTGATTGTGGGGTGTTCTGTGTAGAATTTTGAGGGGAAATCCATTTCGGAATAAGGATGTAACATAAATTGTGCACTGTGAATACAGCAGTAGACTGCCGTTCAACCAATGGCTTATTATATTCTTTTGTCACAATACAGTTATATATATATAACCCCAAAGAACCACACACATTCATGTCCTTCACAATAAACCCGTTTCAACAATCGGAAACGGACCGCCACGATACTCGCTTATGTCACACGTGCTGATTGGTTGGGGGGAAATGATATCGGCAGACGTAGCCAAACAACCGGCCTTTGGAAAATTGAGAAAGTTGCTGACGAAGAACAGGAAAAAAAAAAAAAAAGAAAATTAGCAGCAGTGAAGGTGCTTAAAAAAAATTGCTGTTTCTAAACTCCCAACGCCAAAAAATAGGATGGAAATCCCACAACGCCGCAACACACGCCACTTTGTGCTGTGCTTTAGAGCGCCATAAAGAATCTGTTCCTTTTGGTCTCTGAATGTCACTTTTTACGTCACATAATGCGCCCTCTGAACTACGTAAAAGACGGAATAAAACATCTTTAATTTTATTAATGCATTAGATTAACGCGATTAAAAAATGAGTGCACTAAATGTGGATGTAATTAATTAATCTCAATTAATCTCATAATTTGACACTCCTACGTATTTGTCTCAAATCAGCACAGTTCAGCATCATTTTACCAACAATCTTCAGTTTTTTCTTTCATGTGTCAAAGGAAGCTGGAGGAACCAAACGTCATAAATCTTTAAAGAAATAGAAACACTACAAGGGCTTTAGATGACTCTACAAGCACAGGAGATGAAGCAGGAAGCCGATAGTCAACAAAAACAGGTAAACGTTACGACTTTATGGCAAATCACAAGATGGTAAAACAGTCTGCATGTGGAGAATAAATCATCATACATCAATTTAATATTGTCTGGGTGTAAAAAGATCATTAAAATACAGTCACAGCTGATGGAACTGGGGTCGCAGAGATAAAACGATTAATAGGTGAGACGTCGCTAACGTGCTGAAAGCAGAAAAAACACATCACTGCCAACAAGTGAATGAACGTTAGCTCAAAGTACAGCTCGTCTATCATTATGCTGCCATTAGGGAGGTAACGGCGCATTTATTGGCCCCGAGATAGTTCAGGACAGACATTTGGCGCCTGTACATGGTAAACACGATGAATTCATTAGTCACAGCTGATCGCTGCTTTCATCTGGATGCAAGTGCACATTTTGTTTACCTGCATTTTGCTCGTGACAAAAAAAGAAGCAGAGGAAGATCCTCATGAAAGCGCCAAACATCAAACAGCTGCTTCAGAATAACCCACTGAAGATCTGACCAAAGCTTCTGAAGCAGGGAACAACACGCTCCCTATACGGTGATGAGTTAGAGTTTAAAAAGTAAAATGTGTGTAGCAGTGATGTTTGATGAATGGTTTAAATTTCACTTATTTTGTATTTTCTCAAAGAGGCAGATTATCCAGTTCTGTGTTTTAATAAAAATGACCTGAAGAAATCCAACTTCCTATCTGACACATGGCCTGTGGGACACCGTTCACGGGTTATTCTGTAGTGAAGACGTGAGCAGATGGAGCCTGCCTTGCTGCTGATCCCTATAAGGGTGGCTTGATTTTCTGACTCTGCTTCTAAAAGTTATTGTCCATTTTAAAAAAGCTCCTTTCTGTTCTACCAAACCTCCGCTGAACCTTTGGCCTCATACCAACGTACAAGCGAACCAAGACCCAGGCATACCGTTACACTGGTAGCTATGCATCACTGGTTTTCTGTCCCATACATTCTTGTGGGAAACTTAAGACACAAGCCAGCAAACCAGTGAAGATTAGCCTGTAAATGTTGGTTGTTAAAAAGGTTGTTTTTAACTATGAAAGCTGTGTAAACAAACAGGCCTTGAGCTACAGGAGAAGTAGTCAAACAAGTAAATATTAGACTAAAGTGTCTCAGTGCTCAAGACAAACCTGTTCTTATCAGCAGAGTTTAAAACACGGTTTCTGGTAGAAAAACTACATCCCTCCTCTAATTTCATCCTGTTGGTCACACAAAACGCCACAAACAAGTGGCCAAAAACACGCCTGTGTGGGACTTGTAAGTTGGTTTGAATAAAACTGATCAATGAATAAACATGAGTCCATTTATGGTGTTTTTTGTTTTTACTTTGACAGGAACTGGGCCAAACATCTAGCCTAGAAATCTAGACAAACCGCAGCGGTAGCAAAAGATTTTGCTCTGCAGGTTGGTCTAGCAACGCTCCATTGTAGCCTCAGCAGGTCTACTACTGGCCCAAACAATGTTTGGTCCAGGCTTAGCACCAGAGCTGTGATTGAAAAAAACTACAAAGATGGCAGTGACTCAGGATTGGCACTTGATTGAAATGGCTTTGGCATCAATGTTGGACGATTTAGACTTGGGTTTTTCTTTGAGATATGAGCAGATGAAGGTACTTACGTTATTTTTAAAAAGAATGTATTTGCTGCTACGTCTTCTTAGACTGTGTATGGCGGACTGTCCCGTTGACAGATTCTTGTAGCGATGAATACGTCATGTTGTCGTTGCTCTGACTGGTCTTAGCGCTATCCAATTGTGTACAGAGACAGTTTGAAAGACGATCGTAGATTCTGCCCCACGACTGGGTTCTCTCTATGGGCCAGACTACATATTTACATATGTAGGATGGCTTGCCAGCCCACCAACATCAGTGCATTGTACGGTAGAATGTAACGGAGCATTGATCATCTCTGCTTCCTTTTCCACTGCAACTGTCTCCTGACTAGAATAAACCATTTATCATCACAGCATGTGTGATGGTGATGTAACAGGAAGAATGACAACTATCAACTGTGTGTGTGTGTGTGTGTGTGTGTGTGTGTGTCATAGTGCAATGACTTAACAAAAACTCTGAAGATCTCATTTACAAGAACAGATAAAACCGCTTGATCAAAATCACCAAACTTTATTTTGGCTGATGTCACATGAAGTAAAAATAAATAAATAAAAAGATACATTTTGGGAAAATGTATATAGGGTCCCATCGATGCAGATGAACTCTTTGTTTATTCAAAGTGACTCACATATGGCGATTATAGAGTATTGAATGTTGTCTACGCACAACAAAAGTCATATTTAGTCAGTGTGTGTGTGTGTGTGTGGGGGGGGGGGGGCAGACTTATAAATCCAGACTTGTGGTTAATGTAATACTCAGAATTTGCATGTGTTGCTGGACTTTTAACCCATTTTGTAACAAGGAAGTGCATCATCCAACGCCATAATAGGAATTCTCCAAAATCATGATCATGATTGTGCAAGTGCTCATGAGTGTGACTGATGTAAAACTCATCCACAGATAAATATAACCATTAATAGTAATACCTCAATAGTACACGTAAACCCGACCAATGAAATATCAATACCAAATTTGGTTTTGAGGCCCGTTTTTCCATTTCATAATTTAGATTCGAGACCAAAACTGAAAATATAAAAAATAAGGCCTTTTTGTTTCATTTTCATATCTGATTCTAAACCAAATACCAAAAAATAATCAACCACATTTTCAATTTTTTTTTTACGTTTGGCTTCAGTTGAACAAGGAAATTACAAATGATGCATAGATTCTTTTAACATGATAAACAAGTCCGACAGTGGAGAGCCCAACAAAGATTTGGTTTCAGTTTCTACAACCAACAACAAATCACCTCTAGCAGTAAAGCATCCTGGGTCGTGAAGTTTTTTCAGCGTATGAAAACATTTCTTCATTTATTAGATGTTTTTTTTCCCAAAGCAAATTACAAGCTAATTACCTAGCTAACATGCAGTGTTTTGGTCTGTGAGAGGAAACAGGAGAACCCAAAAGCCTCAGACAGAGCTTCACATTGGCCCAGTGGAAGGCCAGGTATAAAGCCATATCATGCTCCCATGGATACTTACTGCTTCACGCTGTCTGACTTGCACATGTCACTTCCTTTATGGTAATAAAATGAATGATTCTTGTGACATACCTTGTCATTTAACGTCCAATCACCCGGATGCAGTGGTTGGAAGATGAGGGATGGTTAACTGCAAAGATCAGAAACACAACTCCATGTAAGAATCCCAGAAAATAATCCGGCAAGTAAAAACATTTTTAAAGATAAATTTAAAAGCTGCCATTTTTGACAAGGCATGAATTTTTTATACGGAATAGGATCCACAACTATGAAAAAAACTGTATAAAGTGATTCAAATAAATCAAATTTTTACCTTCTAAACCCGACCTATTTTTTTTACTTATACCTTCTAAATGTTAAAACTTGTGAAATCTAAACTGCTGAAGCTTGTAAAAAAGAGAGCATGTTTCCCGACGTATGCCAATTAGTCAAATTTAGGTCAAATAAACACGGTTAAGCTTCAGGCTTGTTAGAGATCAACTCAAAGGGTGGCAACTAATGTTAACTAAAGAGACGGAGTCACTGACGAGGGCTGCTCAACACAACTGGAACTTAAATTTAACAAAGAAAGAAAAAGTTATGTCAAGTTTAAACGTTTTATTGATTTTTCAAGTGAGTTTCTGAGTAAAAGTTCTAAATAGGGGTGCACCGATTGCAGTTTTTGACTGATCACCGATCTTGAGAAAAATCTGACTTGCCGATACTGATTTTATCTCAACTAAAAGTAGATTACGTCAATGTTTCAATTTCCTTTTACTGAGAAAACCAATATGAATACTCATGAAACAATACCAGTTTCAACTGGACATGAGGTAATGTTCTTAAATATAAATGAACATATTTAGTATTGCTGTTTGAACTAGAAAAATCATATCTGTTTCTTTAGACTTTCATATTTCTAATTCTGAAAACAAAACTTTTGTACCTGTTTTGACACGCTTGTCCAAAAAAATTATTCTATAGCAACGATTTGCTTTAACATTAATGGTTGGTTTATGCTTGACGCGTCAGCACGGCCAAATTACGTAATTTCAGCAACCACGCCCTTTCCTTATGGTCTCCGCGCGGCCCAACATTTCCGCGTTGCGGACCTAGGAAATTTTCTAACTACGCGGACGGTCCCGCACAAAAAAACATGGCGGACTGGCAAGAGCTCGTAGTGGCGGAGGTTCATAAATACAAACATCTCTATGATTCGGCCCATAAAGATCACCGTGATCAAAATATTGTTAATTCGTGGAGAGAAATTGCTGTCACACTCTGAAAAGACGAGGAAGCAGTAAAAAAATGTAAAACATCAGAGATTTCTACTTCTACTATGGTGTAGGGTTAGCCTGGCAAGCCATCCTATATATGTGAATATATAGTCTGGCCACGAACCATTGACGGCTCTCAGTCGTGAGGCGGGATCTACGGTTGTCTTTCAAAATGTCAGCACGCAATTGGATAGCGCTAGGACCAATCAGAGTGACGAACAACGTGACGTAATCACAGCGACGGAAAAGCGGGAGGCAGCAATGGCGTCTAACATCAATGATTTCTGTCATTTTTGTATAAAAACATGTGAATATCAGGTGTACTGGGACATTGCATTAATTTGTTTGATAAAAATAAGAAGCCGCTAAGTATAGCAGACAGACTTACGCACGTTGGAGTCTAAATAATCCAATGTTGATGACAAAGCCGTTTCAAACGAACGTGGTTCCTGCGCCGCCACAATGTTGTTTGTGTTCGCGGCCGCAGCGCTGACGTCATCGGCTACTCCCTCTCTGTGATTGGCCCACAATATAGAGCGCTGTGATTGGCCCAACCAAAACTATAGCGAGCTGTGATTGGACAGCCACAGCAGTAGATCAGGCTGCGAGGGTTCCAATGAAGCGTGCCTAGACCAAACTCTGCAAAGCAAGAATTTGGTGTAGTTCACTAGGCTAGTGTAGGGTTGGATGCATGCCGCAGAGCCCCATGCCGCCCCCTACAGTCTGGGAGAATATTGGCTCAAAGCGGAGACGAGCCATAAAAGGTAGGAAGGAACCATAAACGCTGCAAGTTCCGACGCGCAGAATGTGCATGCAAAACCTGAGATCAAGCCCTAGTTCTAAATATTTATTATTTTAGGTTTAGAGGATTTTGGCAGCAAAACACTTTGGCACTGGTCACACTTGATCTAAAAGTTAGCTCATCAATCCTGAAGGAGGGTATGAACTCAACAGAGGCTGCTCAGGAAGCCATCTACAACCAGAATGACAGCTTTCATGCAGAAAAAACACTTCAACATGGCTGAAATCCTTTAAAACATGCACTAATATATAATAAGATCATTTCTACTTTGATTATATTTTATTATTTTCTATAAAGCAGTTCTGAGTCGACCTTTAGCACAAATAATTTGACCGAGACTGTAAAAGGACCTCTGTGGTCAACGAGATCTAAAAATACTCTAAAGTACAGAAGATATTTTTATTCTGAGAAACCAGTTTGTCTAAAAACAAAACCTTTAACAGGAAGCTGTGCAGTGCAAGCTTTTTCTAGAGTCATTTGTCTGAGCATGTCTGGAAAAGCATTAGTCCTTCCAGCTGATCCAAGAAAAAGAAGCCGAGCCAGCTATAAAAAAGGTGGGATCATCCCTCCTCTCTCCTCAGTAAGCACAATACAGCTACGGAGCGCGGGGGGGTGGGGGGAGAGAGATTCTGACTTATTCATAGCAGCTTCCAATCAGCAGCAATCACATTGGGCTGCACTGACACTCATTAGTTTCTGCCCCACTTCCTCTCTGGTGTTTTTATCCTCATCCCGTCTATTTGGGATATTGAGTCTTCACAAACAAAACGCCCCCCCCCCACCCGTCACACTCTGCAATAAAGCAAGAGAAGCTTCAATTTCAGATGGAGGGGGGTTGGGAGCAGCGCTGCCGTGTTTCTCTGCAGCTACTTGATTCTGATTTGCAGCCGTCGCTGCTGAGACACGACGTGGCTGAGAGAAGGAAGTCAGAGTTATTACCATAAGCTCTGCAGATGACGGTGTCTGCTTCATATTATGAATAATAAGATTTAGAAAAGTCTACATCAAGACTTGTACGCTGACAAAAGAAGCACATCATGATTTCTTGTGCAATGATTCAAATAATTTATCGGTGATCTGTCGGCATCATCAGCTTTTCCATTGCACTCAAACCGAAGAGTCACGGAGCCAAGTAAGCACGACGCCTGTTTGTTGTGCTTGCTATGGTGATAACCTCATTATTTTTAATTACTGGACTAATTCAGTTTTCTCTGCTCATTATTTGGTCAATCTGTTCTTTTGCTCTGCTAATCAAAAGAGGAAAATGTGAGGAAATACCAGGTCTGGTCTTCAGATTCATCAGTTTAATTAAAAATCAGTAAAAGGTTTTAAATAATTATTATTTCCTTTCCTTTCCTTTGATCTAAACGGTAAAGTTAAATACAGAGCTGACCCTGGTCATGTGACCTCTTTATAGGTCAGCTAAAGTGTAACAGGGTCAGTTAAAGCACCATAAACTGTAGGGGGAGAAAACCAAACATCCATGTCTTTTGCCTGTGCACACAAATGGTCGTTTTATCTCAAATTTACAATCCAAGCACAAGCATTCATAATTTATCCTAAAATCACACTGGAACAACCATCAGACTGAGTTTCATGTTATATATCATGTTATATAAACAGGTGTGCACAAATAAATCTGCACGTTAATCCTTCAGGAAGTCCGTCCTTTTAGGCATCTGTAAATATTAAAGGGATATTCCAACCAAAATTGAAATTTCGTCTGTTGACATATTTCCCAGAGTTAGATAAGTGGGAAAAAACTATTTTTAACCAGTCCAGTCATTCTCCTGACTCAGCTGTGCTCCTTTTGCTTTAGCTTAGCATAAAACACAGTAAGTGAATGGAGCCAACTAGCATTGTGAGTAAAAACGTCCTTAAAAGTCACTCAGTAGTGATCCCATATCTGCTTGGGTTTTATCCCATGTTTATGTAAAGACACGGGGTGTTTCTCAATTGCAAGGAACCTCGCCTTGATGCCTTGGTCCCGCCCCGGTTGCCTAGGAGATACGTCATCAAGAAGTGCCATGGCGTGTCCCAATTGGTTCCAATGTTCATGTGCTACTGAGGCGTCTGTGCTCCGTTTGTTAGCCGTTTAGCTAATAGCATGAGAGGTGCCTTGTTGCCTTCTCTTGGTCAAAGATTTCCCAGAATACAATGCGATATTTTCAAACAGATGTGATCAGGAGCTCGCAGCAGCTACTTCGGGGGAAAATTTCCAGTTTAAATGTAAGTCAACTAATTGTTGCTATCAGGCTTTCATGTCAAATGTTTTATTAGATCCAAAGCAGTCATCTAGGGTTGGCTAGTTGATTAGTAGTTGCAGCTTCTGTGGCTAGCAGGTACTAACTCACTTACACATTTGATTTAACTAATATATACGCAATTAAAGCAGGGGGCGGGCTATGGCCGGCCACGATCACGTGGGACAAGTCTGTTCCATTTAACCGTTTTCTTTGACCAAGGAAGGACAGTGTCCTCGTAAGCAAGGTGTCTTGCCTGGCAAGACACTGCCTTGGCAGGCAAGGTGAGGCGAGGTTCCTTGAAATTGAGAAACACCCACGGATTCCCCGCAACCTCAACAGCGTATCGGAAGCAAAAGCGTTCCACGCAGCTGGTCCCACATGGTCAAGAAATCACAGAATTACAAAACCACGCGTGATTTGACCAGTTCACACGATAACACGCAAGGAGAAAGACGTTTCCAAAAGGTACGTGGGTTATTTTTTGTTCCGTTAACCTCGACCATGGAGGTGTCACGGGTAATGATGGATTTTTTTAAACTAGACAATAGGAAACCTGCGTGTCTCCTTATTGTAAAGGTTGCTGGATATTTTATATTGCTGCCTGTCTGGCCCAATCTGAACTGCTCAGCTCAATGTATTCTGGAACTGTAAAAACAGACCTGGAGAGTATATTTAGGGGAGTGGTTGGTGTGACCCTACGCTTTTGGGATGGGTCTAAGTGGAAATTCATCCATACACGATGAATGCACACCAGGTGGAAGGCCAGGGTTACAGTCCTAGTGTTTCTATGGGAAAATAAATACAACTGAATGCTGCCTTTATTCTACGTTATGAGTCTAACTGCCTTGATTTGACGATGAAACTCAAGAAAAATAGAAGAATATTATTGAGAAAAAGGCAACAATTGCCCAAAGTTTGGAAATGTTTCAGATAAAGAAAAGGCCAAACACTCTGAAGTACGATAAATGTTCTTCCAAAAGGAGTTTATCTCAACAGCACAAGGTCAAAAACAACAGACTAAAGTCTGACAATGTCTATAGGACCTGATCAAGAACAGTCGTAAGAAATCAACAACAAATACGGTAAAAACGTTTTACGCAGCCTCTGAAAAGTTGGGGAGATCTTAGGAATGTCTAAAGACCAAAACATTGTTATGCAATTCACAAACGATTAACATTTATCCGATTCTTTTTGAAGAAAGAGAGATCTGTCAGTGCACCAGCTCCTGTTCTGGCTGCTAATCCGAGTTATTTGTTTTATAAAGCCAGCTGATTATTAGATGATACTTTTGGAAATAAAACCTTTTGCATAATGTGATTGTCGGTCTGCTTTTGAGGTGGTAAAACAGGAGAGACCTTGAGGCAGGAAGGTCATTCCATTCCACCGTGCACCTGACAGGAGACTGTTTTAACATTTTAATGGAATAATGACCCAAGACACAACTTTAAAATGTGTTAGCAGCATTTAATGAATACATGAATTAAAAGTCAGATAAAGTTCTGGTGTAACGGGGCCCCTAGCACAGTTTCTGGAGAAATCCAGGGAAGCGTGGGGTGAAATCTCACCAGATTACCTTGAAAAATTGGCAACTTGAATTCAAACACAACATTTTCAGATAATTTCATGGAATTCCATGAGAAACAAAAACATTTCCAAGCAAAGGCAACATGTTTGCAGATTTTCCTTTTCCTCCAGAGAGAATTCATCTCTAGAACTTTCCCTAAAAGTTAGATTTTTATTTAAAATAGTTGTGCAAACAGCCCAATTCTGAAGCCTTTGCTTTCCGTTAGAACACACCACTGACGAGATGTTCCAGCATCAACTCATGAATGTCTGGTTTAAAAATAAAAGTCTCACCTGCTCTCAAACAAACACACCTGAGCACCTACAGGAGGACCGATGGTTCATCTGCTGTGGTTGTTACATCAGAACATGTCTCAGAGCTTCTCTCTGTGAATTTTTTTCTCCCATACGATAAGAAACCCTTTCAAAACACTTCATTACATAAGCTCCAAAAAACCCTAATCCCACAAATCAGTCTAGTATGTATTTTCTCACACACTCTGTAAGCTTCTTCTAAGACCACGTCTGACTTTATGAACGTAAGTGCTGATAAGACCGAACGAGGCGCAGACAGATGCTCGGCTAAGTGGGTCACATGAACAGAGCATTCATTAGGGGGACGCTGGATGCACAGATGTGCTTCAACCCAACAGACCAGCTTGTCAAACGATATGAAGACTAGATTTACACTCTTATTCTAAGCTGATTCACACTCAAAGCCAGTTTCAAGGGCTCATTCACTCTCTCTCTATAAGTCTGCTGTGTTCTCTAGTATGAATGAATGTCTTATGGGTTGTTCTTTTGGGGGGGGGGGGGGGGGGGGGGGGGGCTCTGGCGCTCTTGTTTCAGGAGTTTGAAGGGGTGAGACTGAATTACGAATCTTTCTCAATATTCATGATATGCAAATGTCTCACATCTGATTGGCTAACAGAAACGTGACTCTTCCGCTGCCTCCATTTGTTCTTCTTGGGTAAAACAAAAGTAATGCATCTATCTCCACAAATAACACAAGCATGAAAGTGTTCTGCCATATTGTGGAGTTGCTAATGCTAACGGTTAGCTTCTATTAGCCACGCTCTGCTCTCCCATGGACACAAAATCCATATAGGCTTCTGGTCACAGGCCACGGTGGGCAAGGACATTAATGAAATTTTCCCTGAGACATAGATGAGTCCACTTTTCTGACCCAATTTCCTTTCTGCAGTAATGTAGGTGATGGGGATTGAAGGACGTTTTTAAGTTCAGCATGATTGTGCAACTCAGAGTGACCAATCGTAGTTCATAAAGAACAAGTAGTACACATTTTGTCTGTGAACAAGACCCTTTAAGGCAGGGGTAGGCAATCCTGGTCCTCGAGTGCTACCATCGTGCATGTTTTAGCTGTTTCCCAGTTCCAACACACCTGATTTTAATCAGCAGGTGATTAACAGGCTTCTGCAGAGCTTGATGAGCTGCTGAACAGGTGATTCAACCACTGAATCAGGAGTGTTGCAATGAAAACATGCTGGATGGCGGCACTCAAGGACCAGGATTGCCTACCCCTGCTTTAAGGCCTCTTTCTGCCTCTTCTTCACTTTATAGAGACCGATATACTGGCCGGCCGATATTTACAATTTATTTGTCCTTAGTGAAGCCGATTTAAAGTCAGGCACATCGGGTAAGAAAACGGCAGACTTGAATTTATTCTGATGTATAATAAAACAGGAAGGATTATAGCACGTGCGACTACTGATGTATATAAAACTTCTCATTCCAAGAGATTTGTAATTCTGACTGAAGAGGAGTGTTGGGATTGGGAAGAGTTGGGTCAGCTGGAATCAAGAACTGCTATAAATAATAAATATCAGCTGAGAAAACCCCTGCTCTGAGTCTGCTCCAGATCCAGCGCTGCTTCTTACTGTAGCAGACCGCCTTACTGATTGATTAGCACGCCGCTACTATGCTACAGTATTTGTCAGCTGATCCTACGTAATCATCAGCACAAATGTGCACATTTATAAATAACCTCCAGAAGGCCAGTTGGAAAGTTATTTTTACAAAAAAAGATGGCAGAAATATCTGGCCTTTCCCACGTTTTCAGTTCTTTTATTCTAAGCGAACGTGGCCAGTAGTTTGATGATAAACGGTCATCCTCGTGCTGCTGACTAATCTTGTAATCTTGCGATATTGTCACTGCCTGCTATCAAATCATCCATCTTTGTTCCCCCCCACTGCTGCAGGTGTTCACCTTGTTTTATGAGAAGGACAAACGCTTCCTGGCAGCTCAACATTTCTCTCTCTTTCTGGGCTTTGTGGGGATTTCAAGGAGATTCAGTTAAATCCACTGAAAGGTTCAGTGTTACTAATAAGAATAAAATAAAGCCACACTTGCCTAAAATATCAAGCTTTATTTATAAAGCAGTTTACCAATCATGAAGATGACCAAAGTGCTGAAGAATGTTAAAACATAATAAAGGAAATAGCCAGATTGAAGCTAAAGTAGGATACGAATCGCTACAACTTGTTTGATTAACTTTGGTGAATCATTTGATTTTATTTCTGAGCAGTGCACAGAATTAAGATTCAGTGATCAAAAACCAATTAGGTTTGGAAAAGTTTTGCATTCACTGTGAGACATTTTAGCATCCAAATAAGGTGGAAAATGTCTAAATCTTGGCCATGGAAATCAGCCCCCAAAAAAATCAGCTCACCATGACCTCTCCATATCAGCATCAGCAACAGAAACCCCAGGTCAACCAGTCAGTCTCCACTGGGAATCACAAGTAGGCACTGGTCAGTGGCTTGTGTTGGTGCAACAGATCCAACAGATATGATGGAGCCCATCCATGTAAAGCTTTGAAAACTAATACAAGAACTTTAAAACTAATTTGATAACAGACTGGGAGCCAGTGCAACGCGACTTACACAGGAGTGGTACAATCCTCTCTCCTGTTGGGGGTCCAGCTAGAGTTCAGTACTATCTGCTATCTAGCTATCAAATCAGTAGTCCAATCTTGACATTATGGATGCACGGATCACAGTTTCCAAGTGTACTCTCGAAAGGACCAGCTTGATCTTAGTAAGATGTCTTAAGTGGGGAAAAAACAGGATTTAACAATCTCATTTATTTAACCATCTAAAGTTAAAGTCCCATTAGTCATCATCACGCTGGTGAAATTACATTTCTGCATTTGACCTATCTCTGTGGGGAGCGGTGACCTGCAGCAGCGGCTGCGCTCGGGAACTATTTGGTGTCTCCACACGGCGGCCATCTTACTTCGGACAGCTTACGTTCCGTTCACAATGGTAGCAGATGGAAGGTGAGTGAACAACTTAAACAAAAACACTCTTAACGCGATTAAATATTAACGGATTTACAAGCAGGTTGCATTATTACAATCCTTATAACACATAGGCTTGAGACGACATACTTGCACATTTTTTTAATTAATGGGCCAAATCCATCATATTTTACAGCCACATCTCTGGCGTTTATAACAAATCAAACCGTTTGAAAATCGGTTGAAAATTGAGCAAGTTAGAGTTATTTAAATAGTACAATCACCATTGACCCCAATGTTACGAAAGGGGGCAGCTGTCCGAAGTAAGATGGCCGCCTTGTAGGGACGTTCGTCCAACTGACGAACAGCACGGGTAAGGCATCTAGTGATATATATGATATCTATGGTTTAACCCCCCACTCCAACCCCTTAATGAGTGTCAACCGGGGAGGCATTGGGTCCAATTTTAAAGTCTTTGGTATGACCCGACCATAGATTTGAACCTACGATCTCCCAGTCTCAGGGCGGACACATACCACTAGGCCACTGAGAAGGTCTTCATTCATTTTGCTCCCAAATCTGCAACTACCGTATTCCCATATGGGGCCAGTAATGGGAAATCTGTGATACGAGGGCCACAACATCTATTTTTCAAACATAACAATCTGTGTTTTGCAGTCTGGAAGAGACCGAACTGAAATACTGCCTTCAGAAGCAGTTTCAACCAACATGTGGTACTAGTGTAAAGCTCGCCCCGGCAGGTGGATAAAAGAACATGTCTGTCAAAATAAAAGCATGTTTGGAAATTAAACCATATGGAAAACTATATCTGAACATCACACCGCATAACGTCAGAGGGTAATAAATTAAAAATAACGGAGCAGTATTGTACGTACATCTTATGCCATCAGTGTGTTTTGGTGTTCTACAATCTTTAATTTAGCTCAATTTTTAGCCCAACGCCACAAAAACATTTGAGTTTAGCCTTTAGAATGAGAGGAAGCATCTCAAAGGAATGTCAAAAAGCATGAGAAGGTTTTTTTGTGATTTAGAGATAGCGGTGGGCGGTTAAACAATATATCAGTAGATGCGTGAGATCAGGTCGACCTTCTATTTACCAAACAATTGGAAAGCCAGTGTTGCTTCGCCCAGAACCAATCGTGTGGCTAGCTAAGAGCCACGCAGACACCACAGTAGCAACCAGACATGCTAATGTTTGTGCAGCTCTTACTTCAGATAACAGAAATAAATTATACCGGTTAGAGTAAGAGATTTCAATAACGATAAATTTTCGATTCATTGTCCAGCCCTAGCAAAGCTTGACAAAAAAAATGTTTAATATCGTAACATATATCGATATCGACTAATATGAAAAATAATCTAGTGATAGGATCTTTTTCCATGTCGCTCAGCCTTATTTAGAGCTGTAACTCTGTACCAAAGAGCACATATTAGGTAGGAAACCACTGAAAATGTTTCTGCAAAAAAAACTGAATTGCATGGAAACCAGTGATGACGATGGCCAGATAATCCTGTGCTATTTTTACACCAACACATCTGTTTATACAGAACTTTTATGCTTCTAAAATTAGCAAAGTCAACCTTTTCCCATTACCAGCTGGTTGGACTGTTTACTCTCAAGTGTTTACGGGATAAAACCAACAGAACTGAACTTTTATTCAATGTCATTCATCATACATCCCAGAAGTCTGAAAATGAAAACAATAAAAAGAGATGGTGTGATATTATTATTAAATCCTACAGGATAGGGATTATCACACATTTTAGACTGTGCTGCATAAATCACTCCTCCACCCCCCACCCTAAAATCACCACCACTGTTGCACAAGTATTTAACGTGTGCT